>CAXITT010000421.1:278055-296263 GCA_964033795.1 Lymnaea stagnalis | reverse complement strand
AAATACTATTTGGAACAGATTAATTATTTTTATTCGTTGGCGGCGTCAACAAGTTACTTCAAAGGCCTAAGCCACACCCCTTTGTGAACACAGCGTCTCATGCGGGGTCAATCAGAGGGCACGCACGAGAAAATATGATGTAAACAAGCTCTCTATAACACCTCCCCTCTTAAAAGAAAAAAATTTCATTGTTCAAAAATGGAATTCTTTTTCCATTAAAATTGAAGAAAGTACATTTCTTACTCTCAAAATATAAGACAAAAAGCTTCTTAACAGCTTATAAACAATAACATAAGTGAAAATTAATTTCTGGACAAAGTATCTGCAATGACATTATCTTTGCCTTTGATGTGTTTGATGTCTAAATTATATTCTTGTAAAAATAGGCTCCATCTTAACAATCTTTGATTTTTGGAGACCATCTTATTCAAAAATGTTAAAGGATTGTGATCAGTAAAAACTAGTACTGAATGTAAAGAACAACTGACATAAAAATCAAATTGTTGGAGAGCAGGAATTAAACCTAAACATTCCTTTTCTACAGTGGAATAGTTTTTCTGATGTGAGTTGAATTTCTTTGAGAAATAAGAGACAGGATGATCTACATTGTGGTCATCTTCTTGAAAAAGAACTGCACCAATGCCAACATCACTGGCATCTACAGCTAATTTAAACTGTTTGTTAAAGTCTGGTGCAATGAGAACAGGAGCATTAGCAAGTATATTTTTAATGTTTTCGAATGCTTCCTGACAAGCATCTGACCAATGAAATTTTGCATTTTTCTTTAACATATTACTTAAAGGAGAAGCAATAACTGAGAAATTTTTGCAAAATTTTCTATAATAACCTGCCATTCCCAAAAATCTCATTAACTGTTTTCTAGTAGTGGGTGGTGGAAGTGATACAATAGCATTTATCTTAGCTTGAACAGGCTTTACATGACCTTGACCCACTATGTGACCTAAATATTCCACAGTTGCATGACAAAATTCACATTTATTTAAATTTACAGTTACATTTGCCTGCAAAAATTTTTTAAACAGAGATCTTAATTGGTTTACATGAGTTGAAAAATCTTGACTGTAAATAATTACATCATCAATATAGGCGCTGCAATTTTCCTGGTCAGCAATAATGTTATTTACAAGACGTTGGAATGTAGCTGGGGCATTTTTCATTCCAAACGGCATTACTTTATATTGATATAAACCATCTGGAGTACAAAAAGCAGAGATTTCTTTTGCTCTGTCAGATAGAGGAACCTGCCAATAACCTGATAGTAAGTCTATCTTGGTTACATATTTGGCATCACCTATTCGATCTATAAGATCGTCTATCCTTGGAATCGGAAAGGAATCAGTCTTTGTGAATGCATTCACTTTCCTGAAGTCAGTACAAAACCTGTAACTTTTGTCAGGCTTTGGGACTAAAATACATGGTGAACTCCAGTTACTAGAGCTTGGTTCAATTATATCATTTTCAAGCATGTATTTTATTTCAGACCGGATTATTTCAAGTTTTTCCGGATTGACCCTATAGGGGTGTTGCTTGACCGGAACTGCATTGCCAATGTCAACATCATGTACAGCAATGTTGGTTTTATTAGGTACATCAGGGAAGAGTAAAACAAAATCTGCAATAACAGACTTAACAACATCCTTCTCTGACAATGACAAATGTCCTAGTTTCTTATCTAAGTTGGCCAATATTTCTGAATTTTTAAGTTTATAATTACCAACTTTTTCTGGGACACTATCAAAGGTTTCAGTAACATTTTCTTTAAGTACTGAAGTTACAGTTGAGATTGTGTTAACATTTGTTTCTGAGGATGGACAATGATCATCACATTTTCTATCAAAATATTCTTTTAACATGTTAATGTGACATAACTGTTTCTTTCTTTTACGATCTGGTGTTAACACAATGTAATTTAAATCATTGATTTTGGACTCAACAACATAAGGACCAAAATATCTAGCTTGTAGTGCTTGCCCTGGTATCGGCAAAAGCACAAGCACTTTGTCCCCTGAAGCAAACTGTCTGAATTTTGACTTTTTGTCATACCAAACTTTCATTTTAGATTGTGAATCTTTTAAATGTGTTTTAGCCAAATTAACGGCATTAAAAAGTTTAGTTTTAAATTTTTGGACATAGTCAAGAAGTCCTTCCGTGGGTGCCGATGACATCCACGTGTCTTTTAAAAGTTTAAGGGGACCGCGAACCGTGTGGCCAAACACCAGTTCGAAGGGGCTGAATCCAAGTGATTCTTGAACTGCTTCTCTTGCGGCGAACAGTAGCATGTTGATGCCTTCATCCCAGTCTTTCTCTTGTTCTAGGCAGTAGGTTCTCATCATGTTCTTCAACGTCTGATGGAATCGCTCAAGTGCTCCCTGTGACTCAGGATGATATGCACTCGACAAGCAGTGTTCTATGCCCAACTGGTTCATCACTTGTTTGAATATTCCAGCCTTGAAGTTGGTTCCTTGGTCAGACTGTACAGACTTCGGAAGACCAAACAATGTAAAAAACTTCGTCAAGGCTTTGACGATGTTCGGAGTCTTGATATTGCGAAGAGGAATAGCTTCTGGGAATCTTGTTGACGCACACATGATTGTCAGCAAGTATTGGTGACCTGATTTTGTCTTTGGCAGAGGTCCAACGCAGTCTATAATAACGCGACTGAAAGGTTCTTCGAATGCTGGAATGGGTTGAAGAGGAGCTGCTGGTATCTTCTGATTTGGTTTCCCTACAACCTGACAAGTATGACATGATCTGCAGTATTCAACCACATCTTTCTTGATTTTGGGCCAAAAGAAGTGCGACGTGATTTTGTGATATGTCTTCTTTACTCCCAAATGCCCTGAAAGTGGTGAGTCATGGGCTAAGTTCAGGACTTCGTTCCGGAATGGGGTAGGAACTACTATTTGATGAACTATCCTCCATTCTTCGTCAGCATTTGCGTCTGGAGGTCGCCATTTTCTCAAAAGTATGTCATCTTGAAGGTAATAACATATAGGGAATTGTTCAGCTTCTTCTTGGGTCAAAGCGTTCTCTCGAAGTTTGACTATTTCTGGATCACTCTTCTGTTCTTCAATAAGTTGCATTCGAGTTGGAGTCTTGTAATTACTAGCCTCTTCATTTAGACTTGCAAAAAATGTTTTTCCCAGGTCAATTTCAGGAAGAATTTTATTGCTTTTTTGTGAAATCTCTTTTGTGGAGATCTTGGAACTCATGGCCCTTGTCACAGCACATGCTGGATACAATTCTTGATCTTCTTCCTGATTTTCATTTAAACAAGGTTCATGAGTAACGATGGGCTCGGCTATCACCTTCCCACCAGCTAAGTCATTGCCTAGCAGCAACGAGATGCCGTCCAATGGTAATGTTGGTCGGACACCCACAACCACAGGTCCGGAGACTAAGTCTGATTTTAGGTTGATGAGATGTAAAGGTACATCTATGCATCCCAGCTCTACACCTCGTAACAGGATGTTGCTCCCAGTAGCAGTAGATTCAGACAAGGGAAGTATACCCTCAAGTAGTAAGGACTGTGAAGCACCTGTATCTCGTAAGATTTTGATTGGTTGTAGACTGGAAAAATCACCTGGCAGTGATACGAATCCTTCCGATATGAAAGGCATGAAGTCTTGTATGACATCAGTAGTTTCTGATGTAGAATTTTGGACCTTGGTAGGTAAACTCTTGTTGGAGTCTTGAGAACATTCGGCTAGGGTAGAGGAAGTAAAACTCTGGGTAGAGTCGTCAAAACTTGCACACAAGTCCTCAGTAAAACGCCCTCTGGAGGTAGACCTCTTCTTGGAGCAAAAGGATCTTGGCGACAAGCTCATAAAACTCGCAGTCGAAGCAGGAACTTGGCTGGAGTCAGTAAAACTAGCCTTATTGTTCATAATGGAACTCTTTGATGAGTCGTGACAAACCTCTTTGAAGTTTGTATGGACATCTGGAGAGCAAAAACTCTTGAATTTTGAAAATGTGTTTCCAGATGTATGACGAGACGTACAAGCGGAGACTTTGTGTTGTGTACCAGGATGTGTGGTCTTCTCAGTTTTCTTCTTGAGTTTCCAGCAATCATCCCTCGTATGTCCTTCTTTTTTACAGTAGGCACATGTGTCTTTTGCACCAATTTCTTTCGTACCGGGCTTGAATGGTTTTTGTGGAGGTTTACTGTAAGTTGATACAGCTGTCTTATTGTGCCTGTCATTTTTGGTGTCAGATGGATTCTTGGAAAGTTGATGTGAGATGGTGAAGTCGTCGGCTAACACTGCTGCCGTATGTGCGTCACCTTCGCCACGGTCTGCAATATGTATTCGCACCTCAGTACGAACACAGTTCTTGAACTCCTCCATCAGAATGAGGTTCTTGAATTTCTTGAAGTCTGTCTCGGTGTTGGTTGCGTGCAGCCACTTGTCCAGGAGCCGTTCCTTTTCCCGGAGGAACTCAACATGAGTCTGGCCATCACGTTTCCACAGTTCCCTAAACTTTTTACGGTATGCTTCGGGGACACATTCATAAGCCTTAAGTATTAATGATTTTACTAGGTTATAGTCCCCGCGCTGTTCCGCATTCAGGGACACAAAGACTTCAGATGCCCTTCCGGTCAAGGCTGGTTGAAGTAAGGTGGACCACATAGTTTCAGGAATTTTAAAATTTTGGGCAGTTATCTCAAACTGCGCAAAATATTGGTCAACCTCTTTTTCTGAAAATTTAGGGATTACTTTTGCAAATTTAATTGCATCGCAACCCTGACCGGCTGGAGCCGTGAGTCTATTTTCCATTGCTCCTAAATTGGCCGTTATTTCCATTTGTTTTAACTTTATTGTTAGCTCTCTATCTTTTTCTTCTTTCTCTCTCTGAGCTTTTAGCTCCAGCTGTTTAAGCTCTCGTTCTTTTTCTTCTTTCTCTCTCTGAGCTTCAAGCTCCAGCTGTTTCAGCTCACGTTCTTTATTTAGCTCCAGCTGTTTAAGCTCACGTTCTTTATCTAGCTCCAGCTGTTTAAGCTCACGTTCTTTTTCTCTCTGGGCATCTAGTTCCATTTGTTTGAGCTTTAGTTGGAGCTCCATACTTGGATCAGTCGGTTGTGTGACTGAGGCAAGTTCATCTTCAGATAACATGTCTTCATCCACAAAGTGAACGATGATCATGTCTCGTATGGTCTTTTTTACGGCCGAATGAGCTACATTTATTTCTAGAGCTTTAGCAATGGAAAATAGCTCCTTCCTAGAACATTTGTCTAATGCCTCTACTGATGGGTTTTCAATATCAAAATCCATTTTGACACAGGCAAAATATAACAATAATTTTTTAATAAAAATTTAAGCTTAGTGCACACACTAATGAAAAAATTGTAAGCAGCTCTGTTGTTGGTGTCGTAAAATGGTATCGTGTACTTAAAATTAGCTTGAGTATATTAAAGTAAAAAGTGGGTCAAAATCCACAGCAAAAACACTCAATTTATTATTGGTGTAGTAAAAATTATGGATTAAAATTATCCTCGGAAAAGCCCACAATTTGTTAAAATTGGAGTCTAATATGAGAAATAATAATAGTAGTATGAATTTAGTATTATCGCAGACGAGCAGCCCAATTTGTTAGAATTGGGGTCTTGAGAAAAATAATAATATAGAGTCCGCTATATCCGGGACGAGCAACCCAATTTGTTACGCACTGACTTGTATTGGGAGAAATTAATCTCCTATTTTAATTTTAATTGGCTCGTTGTAAACAGTGCCTAACAAAGGACGATACCATATAATCAACAATATTAAAGATACGACCCAAAACAGTTTCTAGTTACAATTAATTAAGATTTATTAAGTCTTAAGATAATTACAAAATAAAATAAAATAAAATTACAATCTTCAACTTACAGTATGGCAGATGTCGTACCGGTACACAGTTAATACAATTAGAAATAATGATGCCAATAAATAATGCGAAATAAACACATATAAGTAGGAGCACACAAATACACAAAGAATAAAACACGCCTCGTAATGTTAAGAAAATCTATCGGAAATCTCCGTCCCTCGGCCGTGCCTGTCAATCCCTTATATAGGTGGGTCTACCGACGCCCAAGCCCTGCCTTCGAGACATTTCGAGAAAAATCCCAATCATTCTACCAAATACTATTTGGAACAGATTAATTATTTTTATTCGTTGGCGGCGTCAACAAGTTACTTCAAAGGCCTAAGCCACACCCCTTTGTGAACACATCGTCTCATGCGGGGTCAATCAGAGGGCACGCACGAGAAAATATGATGTAAACAAGCTCTCTATAACACCTCCCCTCTTAAAAGAAAAAAATTTCATTGTTCAAAAATGGAATTCTTTTTCCATTAAAATTGAAGAAAGTACATTTCTTACTCTCAAAATATAAGACAAAAAGCTTCTTAACAGCTTATAAACAATAACATAAGTGAAAACTAATATTCACATGGACCTTACAATGTCAGAGGGGCGTACAGCTTTATAAAACTAATCACTAGATAATATTCTAAATCTAAAATAAACAATTAGTTCCAAACAGACGTGAAGGAATTTTAAAAAATAATATAATGGCCAATTTTTAAGAGATTTTTTTTACATTTCAATAGTTATATACGTTTTTTAAGTTGGTATTTCGAAAGAAATCTCTCGGTGTTTTTTTAAATAATATTGAAAGCTATTAAAAGTTCACTGGGATGGGGCGTTGGTTAAAGAGTTAATATCTTAATAGTGTGTAAAAACAAATAACGATGTAGACAGCAGACGACATAATTATCCTTTATTTAAAAAAAAAAAAAAAGTGTTCATCTCATTTTAAAGCTTTTATTTTACAGGACTGAAGTGGGTTTTATCATTTGTTTCTCGTGGTTGTAACTTTTTGTTATGAGACGTGCTTGTAACTTTTTGTTATGGTACGGGGTTGTAACTCTTTTTAATGATACGGGGTTGTAACTCTTTGTAATGATACGGGGGTGTAACTCTTTGTACTGGTACGTGGTTGTGACTCTTTGTAATGATACGGGGTTGTAACTCTTTGTAATGATACGTGGTTGTAACTCTTTGTACTGGTACGTGGTTGTAACTCTTTGTACTGGTACGTGGTTGTAACTCTTTGTAATGATACGGGGTCGTAACTCTTTGTAATGATACGGGGTTGTAACTCTTTGTACTGGTACGTGGTTGTAACTCTTTGTAATGATACGTGGTTGTAACTCTTTGTAATGATACGTGGTTGTAACTCTTTGTACTGGTACGTGGTTGTAACTCTTTGTAATGATACGTGGTTGTAACTCTTTGTAATGATACGGGGTCGTAACTCTTTGTACTGGTACGTGGTTGTAACTCTTTGTAATGATACGTGGTTGTAACTCTTTGTACTGGTAAGTGGTTGTAACTCTTTGTAATGATGCGTGGTTGTAACTCTTTGTAATGATACGTGGTTGTAACTCTTTGTAATGATACGTGGTTGTAACTCTTTGTTATGATGCGTAATGATTAATTGCATAATGTGTTAGCTTATTTTAGGCTATCAAAAAGGATGAGTTGTGATTTTTGACATTCATACATAATCATACATACATACATGCATACATACATACATACATACATACATACATACATACATACATACATACATACATACATACATACATACATACATACATACATACATACATACATACATACATACATACATACATACATACATACATACATACATACATACATACATACATACATACATACATACATACATACATACATACATACATACATACATACATACATACATAAATACATACATAAATACATACATACATTCATACATACATATATACACGCACACACACACGCACACGCATGCACGCACGAACACACACACGCACACACATACACACACGAACTCGCGCGCACACACACACATAAAGACATACATACATACACACACGCGCGCACACACACACATAAAGACATACATACGTACACACATCAACACGCGCACACGCACTCGCGCGCACACACTCACACACATACACACACATATATACATACATACATACACACAACACGCACACACACACACACGCACTCGCGCGCACATACACACATAAATACATACATACATACACACACACACGCGCACGCACACACACGCACACACACATGCACACACACACGCGCCCACGCACACACATGCACACACACGCACTCGCGCGTACACACTCACATACATACATACTTACATACATACATACATACACAGAAACACACGCACACACACACACATACATACATACACACAACACACACGCACACAAATACATACATACACACACATGCACGCATGAACACACACACGTACAAACACACGCACAAACACACGCACCCACGAACACACACACACACATACACACATACGGTACCTACATACATACATACATAAATACCTACATACATACATACATACATACATACATACATACATACATACATACATACACACACACACACATACATACATACATTCATACATACATACATACATACATACATACATACATACATACATACATACATACATACATACATACATACATACATACAAACATACAAACATACATACATACATACATACATGCATACATACATGCATACATACATGCATACATACATACATACATACATACATACATACATACATACATACATACATACATACATACATACATACATACATACATACATACATACATACATACATACATACATACACACAACACACACGCACACAAATACATACATACATACATACATACATACATACATACATACATACATACATACATACACACACACACACTCACACACACACACACTCACATATACACACTCATACACACACACTCACATACACACACTCACACACACACACTCACACAAACACACATTCATTTATATATAGAGAGATAATTTTTTTTAAAAATGTTTCCTGTTAATCTCAAACCCGAGAATGTCAGATTTCATGAGTAACTTCCGTTTCCCCAATCATAACGTTTACCTTGTCCATCTCACTCTTGCTCTCTCTCTCTCTCTCTCTCTCAGGTGAACTTTTATTTTTATTCTAATTTCTTTGTTGTTTGTTTATGTTTGTTTTATATTTAGCTATGGAAGGCTTTCATTCGAAACGTCCCTTATTTATTTAGTCAGTCTTTAGGTTGTCCCCCTACCTTGTATGTGCTATATCTCTA
Organism: Lymnaea stagnalis; assembly: GCA_964033795.1. Classification (NCBI taxonomy): domain Eukaryota; kingdom Metazoa; phylum Mollusca; class Gastropoda; family Lymnaeidae; genus Lymnaea; species Lymnaea stagnalis. The sequence goes on along the minus strand of CAXITT010000421.1, from coordinate 287,009 downwards.
TTTTGCTTCATACTGAAAGCAGCCCCCCCCCTCCCCAAATGTAACACTGAGCGTCAGTTCACAAGATCAAATTAGCTTCGAATTTCACGTCAAATGAAGGTTGCGACAAGGCTTCATACAAAAATCGCATCAAATGTAAGCTCGAAAATTTGATCCTGTGAACTGAGGCTGATGAACAACTTAACACAGGGGATACACTAATACCAGACTGTATCTTAGACAGAGTTCAGATATACTATTTGTGACTTACTGAGGGTATAACTAGGCCATATCTGGTAAAATGACTGGGTTATTACTTATTTAACGAAAAAAGAGTACAGTTTAGACCTCGCTTTACAGCGAAAAGCCTTCCCACACGGTCACAACTTTTGCACGTAAATAAAAAAATGAATCACATCAAGAATGACAAAACTAATTCATCACTTCCTCTAATTAAGCCCGGAGTGAATTTAGGGATTAAGGGGGCTTTAGGGCACAACCGTAGACGGACATTTGAATTCCCCGATGACGTTATCAAATAGCCAGCCATAACGTTACTTCATCTATAATGGAACACAGAGGAAAGTTGCTGCGTTACAACTGTCTGGTCAGACCTTGGCCAATGGCCACAGTTTCATGAACGATACGAACAACACTTTCACCAACTCTGGGGTTAAGTTCCCCCATTTTCTTCATGATGGCTATCAAATAAATAGTTGATGAACATCGGGGAAAGAGAGTGGGTGGGGAGGGGGGGGGTTGGTTATAACGGTGACATTCAAAACAACATAAAATCTTACGCGAGCTGTCAACTAAAATTATGTCGTAACTTCAGATGCAGTCATTGAAAGCAAACATAAAAAAAGTAGCCGTTGTAGTATAAGTACGGCGACTCTTTGGAATAACTCGATGCAAAGAGAAAACGTTGATGTGCCGACCGCACAGAACTGGCATACCGGCCGTGTTTTGGTTTCCAAGCGATGGCATTAAACTGTTCAGTTAGGCAACGTGCGACAGTCACACTCATGGGGTTAGGTACCCGTCACTAGATGTGGTGGGTACATTTAAGTTGGGTGCTTTTGAAGCACGTGGTCTGAAGGTCAGCTATTTGCATATTGTTTTAGTACAGTTATAAAACTAAACACTTTGTTCTTTGCAAAACCCATTCTTATAACGCGAATAAATAGCAATACTTACAGTTGTTAAACTAGTCGATAGTTTACAATTGTTGGACTAGTCGATAGTTTACATTGTTGGACTAGTCGATAGTTTACAATTGTTGGACTAGTCGATAGTTTACAATTGTTGGACTAGTCGATAGTTTACAATTGTTGGACTAGTCGATAGTTTACAATTGTTGGACTAGTCGATAGTTTACAATTGTTGGACTAGTCGATAGTTTACAATTGTTAGACTAGTCGATAGTTTACAATTGTTGGACTAGTCGATAGTTTACAAATGTTGGACTAGTCGATAGTTTACAAATGTTGGACTAGTCCAGGGGTCTCCAAACTACGGAATAAACGGAATAAAAAACGACTCAAAAGTACGTGTATCCTGACAAGATCAGACGCCGCTTACGTGGACGTTATGTTTTTACCGAATTAAAGTAGAGGAGCGCAGTAGTGCGTTATGTTTTCTAACCGATCATTACTTTGCAAAATCTTATTCGATGCTTAGTTTTTCTACTTTCGTTCACAGTCAATGAAATGACATATAGTGGGGGGCTTTGCCCACCGTGTTGCAGACATGGGTGAAAACATTGTGACCCAAATATCGAAAAATGCAAGCAAGTTTCACCATTTTTTATTTGCAATGGATGAATCGCTGGGCAGCTGTTCCACCTCTCAACTGCTTGTGTTCGTTAGAAGTGTTGTTGAAGACATGAACACAAGATCTATACACCTCTTAAAGGCCTTCAGATCCAAACTCATCTTGTTTTTGGAACAAGTACAGGCAAACAACTTTACGCTCTTGTAGCAGTGGACGGTCTTCATGGCTGAAGCAACAGCGGAGTTCTCCACGTCATTTGCATGCGAGATCATCACAGACCCCCAGCTGCATTTTCAGCAGCGGTTTTCTGACTTGGATTTAAAGGCAGAAGAAGTGAGACTTTTTCAAAACCCAATTGAAACAGATGTGGTCAGTTGCCCAGAGGAACTGCAGCTGGAGGTCATTAACTGAATGAAATAACATTATACAAATAATTAAAAACATCATCCATGTTTTGATTCTTTTTTATTTGGACCTCGAGTGCAGTGATTATTTCAGAAATTTTCCCCGGGGGGGGGGGGGGGGGGGGGGGGGGGGGGGCAGTGCCATCAGTGCCAGTTGATTCATTGTTGGAAATATTTTTGCTGCGGGGGCACTTGGCTTTCCCTCTGGGGGAGCAGAGCCCCCATTCCCCCTCCCCTAGATAATGCTGAAAGAAACCCTGCTCGAGTGTGCAGTCGGCCCGCTAACTACTGTTCGTTAGTTAATGCGGCCCTCGGGCTGAAAAGTTTGGAGACCCATGTTATAGATAATTGATTTTGTTCCTTAAGATCGATTAGTTTGTTCTTAGAGATCTTTTAGTTTGTTCCTAAAGAACATTTAGTTTTCTGTTAAAGATCGCTTAGTATATTCGTATAAATTATTTAGTTTACTATTAAAGATATGTTGTTTTGTTCTTAAAGATCATTTAGTTCGTTCTTAAAAATCGGTTTGTTTGTTTTTTAAGATCGTTTAGTTTTTTCTTAAACTTCGCTTATTTTGTTTGAAAAATCGTTTAGTTTGTTCTTAAATGTCGCTTAGTTTGTTGTTAAATATTGTTTAGTTTGTTCTCAAAGATCGCTTAATTTGACCTTAAAGATCTCTTTAATTGTTTTTAAATATCACTTTTTTTGTTTTTAAAGATCGTTTAGTTTGTTCTTAAATGTCGCTTAGTTTGTTGTTAAATATTGCTTTCGCTGAGTATTAGATGACCGAAAACCTTAGTTACTTTCGGCCGGGTGGCCGAAAGTCGAAGCCGAAATTAAGCCGAAAGTTAACTTCCAGTTTCGACCGAAACCGAAACGTGACCGAAAGTGATAAAATGGCCACTTTCGGCGCCGAAACCGAAGCAGAAGCCGAAATTCGGTCGCTCTCTACCCAGGAGGTATGTTTGTAGCTTTAAAAAAAATAAAAAAAAACATATTTACGATATATTTTATTCACTTAAAAGTAATTTACATCGAAACTCTGAGAACCTCTGTGATTATAGAAAAGCTTAGCAGATCTTCCCAATCTGTTTACCTAAAAGTTTCTATAACCCCATGCTGCTGTGATGAAATAACACGGGGGGGGGGGGGGTGAACAAATTGAAGACCGCCTTTAATTTTATAGCGCCCTTCAAGATCAAAACCCTTCCCCCCCCCACCCACGCCTGGGGGGGAGTGTGCAGTCGGCCCGCGAACTACTGTTTGATAGTTTATGCGGCCCTCGGCTGAAAAGTTTCGAGACCCCTGGACTAGTCGATAGTTTTCAATTGTTGGCCTAGTCGATAGTTTACAATTGTGGACTGGTCAATAGTTTACAATTGTTGAACTAGTCAATAGTTAAACACTTTGCAAAGCAAATTTTTATAACGCGAATAAATAACAATACTTACAGTTGTTGAACTAGTAAATAGTTTACAATTGTTTTCGAGTAGTAAATAGTTTACAATTGTTGGACCAGTCCATAGATTACAATTATTGTTGGCCCAGTCAATAATTTACAATTGTTGGACCAGTCAATAGTTGACATAATATTAAAGGGAAAAGATAGCAATCAGGTTAGGAAACGGCATTAAGGGAGACAAAGTTGGTGAACACCTGAAAACAAAGGATGCAACACAATAACGAACCTGTCATCAAGAAACCTTCTTCAGCAAACAAAGAACAGTAAAAACTGTAAAAATAAACAATTAGCTGCAATGTAGTGTCCGAGAGGACAGCAAGAGGATTATGATAGAAGATAAGTAGGTGAGAAGACAGGTGAGAGGACAGCAAGAGTAATGTGATAGAACATAAGTAGGTGAGAGGACAGGGGAGAGGGCAGCAAGAGGAATGTGATAGAACATAAGTAGGTGAGAGGACAGGGGAGAGGACAGCAAGAGGAATGTGATAGAACATAAGTAGGTGAGAGGACAAGGGAGAGGACAGCAAGAGGAATGTGATAGAACATAAGTGGGTGAGAGGACAGGAAGAGTAATGTGATAGAACATAAGTAAGTGAGAGGACAGTGGAGAGGACAGCAAGAGTGATGTGATAAAACATAAGTAAGTGAGAGGACAGGTGAGAGGACAGCAAGAGTAATGTGATAGAACATAAGTAGGTGAGGGAGTTAATAAAGACAAAATGGGACAGACATGTTACAAAATAATTCATACTTTAAATCCAACCATTTATCCTTTAATCATCAAAACGACACCAAATAATTCAATCATCTCATTCCCACCAAATACTTGAATCATCTCTATCCCACCAATTACTTGAATCATCTCTATCCCACCAAGTATTTCAATCATCTCGATCCCACCAAATATTTCAATCATCTGTATCCCAACAAATACTTCAAACATCTCTATCCCACCAAATATTTCAGTCATCTCTATCCCACCAAATAATTTAATCATCTCTATCCCACCAAATACTTGAATCATCTCTATCCCACCAAATACTTGAATCATCTCTATCCCACCAAATACTTGAACCATCTCTATCATACCAAATACTTGAATCATTTCTATCCTAAAAAAATATTTCAATCATCTCTATCCCACCAAACACTTCAATCATCTCTATCCCACCAAATACTTCAATCATCTCTATTCCACCAAATACTTCCATCATCTCTATCCCACCAAATATTTCAGTCATCTCTATCCCACCAAATAATTCAATCATCTCTATCCGGCATATACCGGCATTGCAAGGCTCATGTACCGGCATCGCAAGGCTCATGTACCGGCATCGCAAGGCTCATGTACCGGCATTGCAAGGCTCATGTACCGGCATCGCAAGGCCCATGTACCGGCATCGCAAGGCCCATGTACCGGCAACGTAAGGCTCATGTAGTGGTGCCGGTCCGCGAACCACCACTTTACAAAACTTGATTTAAATAACACCAACAACTTCAGCATTCCCCCATGATGCATTACATGTTAGTCTTTTCTACAGGAAAGTATTTTGGCCTCATCTATGTTACAGCATTACTTTACATTCTCTCTGCTGCGTTCAACTTCTCTCAGATTTATGAATCGAATACACATATCCCTAATCTCAAGACGGGTGAAGTTAACAAAATTCGATTGTCTACAGATATGTCCATCCCCCAGCCAATGTTCCCTCTAAGGTTTGTTGTTTCGTGTGCAAAATCATAAATTTGTATGCATATTGTTACAGCATCATTTTCTTTTGTGCGCAAATTTTACAGCCTACAGACACAAACATACCCTTAAGTCAGTGGTTCTCAACCTTTCTAGTGTCGCAACCCTTTAATACAGTTTATCGTGTCGTAGCGACCCCCTGCCACACAATTATTTTCGTTGCTACTTCATATCTATAAGGATATGTGTTTTCAGATGGTCTTAGGCGACCCCTGGGAAATGATCTCGCGACCCCCAAAGGGTTGAGACCGCTGCCTTAAGTGGAAATTCGCTGCGTGGTACTCAAAACTGCTGCGCGGCGTCTGTGAGATTACTGCGCGGCCAAACAGCCGCGCAGCTTAAAGGGAACATTGGCCCCAGCTACACCAAATGGTACCCAACACAAGATAGCTTTCATTTTTTTTCAAACACGTCATCTTATTACCACGCACGCTAGATATTTACCGACCACCTTTTTACATTTCAAACACATCACCTTTTTAGTCAGCACTTACTCCCGGGAGCCACTCTCCAATCGTTCAATTCTCCGTTACAAGCGAGAGGGTCTGCTATTTCGGATGGTATCTCAGCAGGCAATCAACTCTGCACCGACTGCTGCTAATTGTCCAGAACGCCACGCATCATTACCGCCACGACTTACACACATTGAGTCTCGACACCCCTTGCACCTCTCGTCCCCATGGCCTTAGGGGAGGGGGGTGGGGTGTGGTGGGTGGGTGGGTGGTTGGGGGGGAGGGTGTGCGATTGCTAAAGGCATCACGCCGTGCTGTTTTTGTTAGGCCGCTCTCCAGAGTTCGAGCTTGACGTTTAGAAAAAACAAAAGACAATCCTCTCGTCCCCATGGCCTTAGGGGAGGGGGGTGGGGGGTGGTGGGTGGGTGGGTGGTTGGGGGGGAGGGTGTGCGATTGCTAAAGGCATCACGCCGTGCTGTTTTTGTTAGGCCGCTCTCCAGAGTTCGATCTTGACGTTTAAAAAAAACAAAAGAAAACACGATGTTGGTCTTTAAGAGCTTGAGAATGCTGCAAGTGTTTTCTAACTTGGGAGATGCCTGAGCAGGGGGTGTCGGTGGGGTTCGGGTGACGGTGGGGTGGGGGTGGGAGCGGCCCCAAAAGCCCCCTCTGACATAACTGGAAAATGGTTTAATCAGCACGAAAAACAACACTTAAGCCAGGACACTTCATTATTTGGAAATTAAAAAAAAAAAAATAAAAGAAACCTGCAACCATGAAATTAGGAAGGGGTGTAACTCTCAAGCCTCATGAGCATTAACGCGGAGCTCGCCATTACAAGGGCGATAAATTTCGTGGTGCGCTTTTAAAGATCTAATTTAATCACAGTTACCGACCATTCAATATCTCATCAAGTGGATTTATTCTCTTAAATAGAGCAGCATTATCACTGTAACTTTCCACTGGGGAATATCTTTGAGTGTCGAGAGGCTTTTTTGTGGGTGATAATCTATAAATAAAATTCTCATATCCCGCTGTAAAACATCGTGTACATGTAGTGACAGTGGGTGATAAGCATAGTGTACATGAAGTGACAGTGGATGATAAGCATAGTTACCGACCATTCAATATCTCATCAAGTGGATTTATTCTCTTAAATAGAGCAGCATTATCACTGTAACTTTCCACTGGGGAATATCTTTGAGTGTCGAGAGGCTTTTTTGTGGGTGATAATCTATAAATAAAATTCTCATATCCCGCTGTAAAACATCGTGTACATGTAGTGACAGTGGGTGATAAGCATAGTGTACATGAAGTGACAGTGGATGATAAGCATAGTGTACATGTAGTGACAGTGGGTGATAAACATAGTGTACATGTAGTGACAGTGGTTGATAAGCATAGTGTACATGTAGTGACAGTGGGTGATAAGCATAGTGTACGTGTAGTGACAGTGGATGATAAGCATTGTGTACATGTAGTGACAGTGGGTGATAAGCATAGTGTACATGTAGTGACAGTGGGTGATAAGCATCGTGTACATGTAGTGACAGTGGGTGATAAGCATAGTGTACATGAAGTGACAATCGGTGATAAGCATAGTGTACATGTAGTGACAGTGGGTGATAAACATAGTGTACATGTAGTTACAGTGGGTGATAAACATAGTGTACATGTAATGACAGTGGGTGATAAGCATAGTGTACATGTAGTGACAGTGGGTGATAAGCATAGTGTACATGTAGTGACAGTGGGTGATAAGCATAGTGTACATGTAGTGACAGTGGGTGATAAGCATAGTGTACATGTAGTGACAGTGAGTGATAAGCATAGTGTACATGAAGTGACAGTGGGTGATAAGCATAGTGTACATGTAGTGACAGTGGGTGATAAACATCGTGTACATGTAGTGACAGTGGGTGATAAACATAGTGTACATGCAGTGACAGTGGGTTATAAACATATTGTACATGTAGTGACAGTGGGTTATAAACATAGTGTACATGTAGTGACAGTGGGTGATAAACATAGTGTACACCTAGTTAATATTTTAACTACCGATAAAACCGGAATATACTGCATCACGTTCACTGAGTCTTTTGCTTTTATTTGTGATATTGCCAAATATGGAATAGCCATCGTATTACAAAATGTGAGTATGTTAATCACAACAATGTACGAGTCTCTGGGTGTCCATTTGGGGTGTCATGGCTAATAGGAAGGTCGAGATGGCTCTGTGCGGGGCTTGAGACAGAAATGGAAATAAGCGAAACAACGTATGGGAAGAGCTGGAGAGTGAAAAGAACGCAACAACAATAACGAACGTGTCGGCAGGAAGCCTTCTTCAGCGAACAAAAAAATCGTGAAAAGAATATAAGAAAAAAATTAAATAAATACTTAGACGAATGTAGTATCCGAGAGGACAGCAAGAGAATTGAGATAGAATATCTTAGTAGATGAGAGAGTTAATGCAGGCAAAAACGGGACGGAGAAGTAAGTCAACTGCGATGAGACGTAACAAAGGAGGGGGTGGGGATGGAGAAAAGGCTCAGCAAGTAAATGGGTACATGACATTGGCGGTGGAGAAAAGGCTCAACAAGTAAATGAGAACATGACATTCAGACCATGTGGTGTAAAAGTCCCAAAAAGTCTGAACCAGTTTGTTTTCCATGTTCACTCGACTTGGCGTGTTGGTACAAAACACAATGGTGGTGATAACACAATCCCTTGAGCACTTGTGGTCACTTCTATTAAAGTGTATTTGGATGAGACGCATAGATTCACATACAATTTTCAAAAAGCGATACATACAAGATTTTTTTTAACCATTGAAGTGAGTGGACTTCCCCTTTTGCAATCAACATGGCAATCATATTTCATAATTGCTCAACAATCTCCATCTTCTGATATCTCATTGAATCTCCATTCTATCAGATCTCATTTTCTCAACAAAACTCTCAGTATCTCATATCTCACTATATCTCAATGTTGTCTTATCTCATCAAGTACCCAGAGCTGTAAATCTCAACACATCCTTATATCTCTTTATATCCGTGCACAATTTGTCCTTTTCACAAACATCACTGTATTCTTATATTCCATCATATCCCGTGTCTCTCCTAGCCCCGTATCCCACC
>CAXITT010000421.1:268055-273055 GCA_964033795.1 Lymnaea stagnalis | reverse complement strand
TGTGATAGTCCTGTGATATATATATGGGTTAATGGCATAATTGATGTGATAGTTCTGTGTTATATATGGATTAATGGCACAATTGATGTGATAGTCCTGTGTTATATATGGATTAATGGCATAATTGATGGGATAGTCCTGTGTTATATATGAGTTAATGGCATAATTGATGTGATAGTTCTGTGTTATATATGAGTTAATGGCATAATTGATCTGATAGTCCTGTGATATATATATGGGTTAATGGCATAATTGATGTGATAGTTCTGTGTTATATATGAGTTAATGGCATAATTGATGTGATAGTCCTGTGTTATATATGGGTTAATGGCATAATTGATGTGATAGTCCTGTGTTATATATGAGTTAATGGCATAATTGATGTGATAGTCCTGTGTTATATATGGGTTAATGACATTATTGATGTGGTATTCCTGTGTTATATATGGGTTAATGGCATAATTGATGTGGTAGCCCTGTGTTATATATGGGTTAATGTCATAATTGATGTGATATTCCTGTGTTATATATGGGTTAATGCCATAATTGATGTGATATTCCTGTGTTATATATGGGTTAATGGCATAATTGATGTGGTAGCCTTGTGTTATATATGGGTTAATGGCATAATTGATGTGATAGTCCTGTGTTATATATGAGTTAATGGCACAATTGATGTGATAGTTCTGTGTTATATATGGATTAATGGCATAATTGATGGGATATTCCTCTGTTATATATGGGTAAATGGCATAATTGATGTGGTAGCCCTGTGTTATATATGAGTTAGTGGCATAATTGATGTTATAGTCCTGTGTTATGTATGGGTTAATGGCATAATTGATGTGATAGTCCTGTGTTGTATATGGTTTAATGGCATAATTGATGTGATAGCCCTGTGTTATATATGGGTTAATGGCATAATTGATGTGATAGCCCTGTGTTATATATGGGTTAATGGCATAATTGATGTGATAGTCCTGTGTTATATATGGGTTAATGGTCTACTTGGGACGATGGACATCGAACTACCGGCCTCCATTACTTTTGGTTTCAATATAACATTGAAAAATGAGACAGATGAATTTTTAAATACGTTTTTGGGTAACGATTCTAATATTTGTAGTGCATGCAGAATGAACCCAGAGTAGCAGTATTGTAACACCTGTGGAATTGAGTTAAAGCTTTCTCGGAAAGTTTCTGTCAACTTTTTGAAACCTGCATTCCATTCACTACCCCTTAAGCATGAGTGAAAATAATACTGATAATGAATAAATTTTCTTACCGTCGAGAGACCCATTTCCAACAACTTCCCAAAATATCTGTCACAGATATGAATATGAATATATGGGAGATAAGTAATATGGTAATTATTACTTCAATAATATAAAGAGAAGTAGGACTTGAGAAAACTGACCGATCAGAGCGTAGAAATGAACAAGAAATTATGGAGGTTGAATAAAATGCCAGTAGATTCACAAAGTTTATGTGAGAAGATTAAACAGAGAAGATTGAACAGAGAAGATTGAACAGAGAAGATTGAACAGAGAAGATTGAACGGAGAAGATTGAAAGGAGAAGATTGGACGGAGAAGATTGAACAGTGAAGATTGAACAGACAAGATTGAACAGATATCGTTTATGTTTTGAAATGAAGATTTATAGTGTGTATTATAGTGTGTTAACACTTTATCAAGTAAAGAAGATTACCGCGAAGCTATTATAGAAATTAATTCACATGATACGCTCCAAGTGTTTTCGGATTCACCTTCGTGAGATGTATTTCTGATTATGAATGTCAATGAACGTATATAAAAAATAATAAAGTAGTCACTCTCATTAGAATCACTTCGCCTCTGATATTATTTATAACGAGATTGTGCAGTGACAATATCTCTCTTTTCACTACTGGAAGTACGTGGCGGCTGGAACTATGGACGATGAACAAATGTCATTACGCTGCAAGATTGGGTGGGGGGGGGGGCGTTTCGGTACTGATGTTCTTGGCTCACACCGTTGTACCATGCCATCAGCTATGCTGGTCCAAATGGTATCATAACATTGAAACATGTGAAAGAGCATGTAATGTAATGAATGGTTCAATCGTTTAGATAATCAAGGGTACAAAATCTCTGAGTGTACATTTATTTATTGGGTCGGCTAATCACGTAGCAAATGATTGGGGGAAAAAATGTACTTTTTTTTTTCATTAGTTTCAATGATGGGTTTGATTTAGGTCTAAATATGGAGGCACACCGAATAAAAGTAAATGTTTTCTTTTCCCATAATATCGCAGTTGGCCACCGTAAGAATATGCGTCATTAGATTTCATTTGTGTTAGGGTTATAGATGGCTCTAAATGTGCAATGTCTGGTTTATAATAGTGTGTTCCTTTGTTCTTTCATTGATCCGCCGGGGCGGTCGATTGGTTTGAGTCTGTTTATCATTTGGACCGTTGATTGGTTTGAGTCTGTTTATCATTTGGACCGTTGATTGGCTTGAGTCTGTATTTCATCTGGGATGTTGATTGGCTTGAGTCTGTTTATCATCTGGACCGTTGATTGGCCTTGAGTCTGTATTTCATCTGGAATGTTGATTGGCTTGAGTCTGTTTATCATTTGGACCGTTGATTGGCTTGAGTCTGTATTTCATCGGGATGTTGATTGGCTTGAGTGTGTTTATCATTTGGACCGTTGATTGGCTTGAGTATGTATTTCATCTGGGATGTTGATTGGCTTGAGTCTGTTTATCTTCTGGACCGTTGATTAGCTTGAGTCTGTATTTCATCTGGACCGTTGATTAGCTTGAGTCTGTATTTCATCGGGACCGTTGATTAGCTTGAGTCTGTATTTCATCTGGACAGTTGATTAGCTTGAGTCTGTATTTCATCTAAAACGTTGATTTGCTTGAGTCTGTATTTCATCTGGACCGTTGATTAGCTTGAGTCTGTATTTCATCTGGACCGTTGATTAGCGTGAGTCTGTATTTCATCTGGACCGTTGATAAGCTTGAGTCTGTATTTCATCTGGACCGTTGATTGGCTTGAGTCTGTATTTCATCTGGACTGTTGATTAGCTTGAGTCTGTATTTCATCTGGAACGTTGATTTGCTTGAGTCTGTATTTCATCTGGACCGTTGATTAGCTTGAGTCTGTATTTCATCTGGACCGTTAATTAGCGTGAGTCTGTATTTCATCTGGACCGTTGATAAGCTTGAGTCTGTATTTCATCTGGACCGTTGATTAGCTTGAGTCTGTATTTCATCTGGACCGTTGATTAGCTTGAGTCTGTATTTCATCTGGACCGTTGATTTGCTTGAGTCTGTATTTCATCTGGACCATTGATTAGCGTGAGTCTGTATTTCATCTGGAACGTTGATTTGCTTGAGTCTGTATTTCATCTGGACCGTTGATTTGCTTGAGTCTGTACATCATTTTATAAATTATATAAGACTTTTTTTTAAAAATCGTCACTATTTACAACATTGTTATGGCTAATTTCAATGGAAGATAGATTAAACACATCGGCGTTGCCTTCCCTAACACAAAAAGCAGACGTCATTATGATGAGCGCCTTTCTTATTCCCCCGTGCAATCAGACGCCATTGTCCAGACACTTCAACTCGTTAACTCTCCGGGTCAGGCGGGGCCGACCACACCAGGAAGTAAGCTCCTTCACAGAAACTTCTCAATTCTTACGATCTTGGCACATCCATTAAGCACCCCCTAACACCCCTTCACAACACCCCCTCCACCCGCCTAAAAAAAATTACGAAAGCAAGGCTTTTACATGAAATTTTCTAAAAGACAACTATTTTTTTTTAAAGGGGTTGCTTGACTAGGGCTAATTACGTTATCTGGAAGCACATTGAATGGAGAAGCCCCTCTGCTCATCTCCCCACAATCTCGTGTCACTTGAGTGGAATGCCGGGAGGATTATCTCAGATGTAATAACTGTTTTGACAAGATCGACGTCAAGAAAACGTTGAACATTATATTTATTGCATTTGTGAAGATCTTAGAGGAGATCATCTAAGTGCTTTGTTGGGGGGGGGGGGGTAAGAGATTTTTTTAAAGCTTTTGGTTTTCTCAGATGTAATAACTGTTTTGACAAGATCGACGTCAAGAAAACGTTGAACATTATATTTATTGCATTTGTGAAGATCTTAGAGGAGATCATCTAAGTGCTTTGTTGGGGGGGGGGGGGGAAGAGATTTATTTAAAGCATTTGGTTAGAGGCATACGGACGGTCAACATATAACTTAGATGGGAGGATCGCATCCAGATAACAGACAAGCTACCTGGCAGAAAACAAAACGACCATGGACAAAGCATGACATATCCGAGACAGACATTTAATAGACGAGCCCGAAATCAAAACCAAGATTAACTATAGATTTGTGAAATGCCGTAACACGTAGACCAGAGACCTTGCTGAAATGCTGTGACACGTAGACCAGAGACCTTGCTGAAATGCCGTGACACGTAGACCAGAGACCTTGCTGAAATGCCGTGACACGTAGACCAGAGACCTTGCTGAAATGCTGTGACACGTAGACCAGAGACCTTGCTGAAATGCCGTGACACGTAGACCAGAGACCTTGCTGAAATGCCGTGGCACGTAGACCAGAGACCTTGCTGAAATGCCGTGACACGTATTTTAATCAAATAATTTCGTTTTATAAATGTAATGCTAAAATTTAAATAAATCTTTCGATAAATATAAATATTACAGTAAATTGCAACATTATAGTAAACTGCAACATTACAGTAAACTGCAACATTACAGTAAATTGCAATATTACAGTACGTTGCCTAAGTATGTGGAAGTTGAGTTGAGGGGGACAGGCAAAAATCTTTTTATTTTCAATTATTATAATTTAAAAAAAACGAACATGTCGACAAAAAGCCTTCTTCAGCCAATAAAAACACTAGAAATAAGAAATGCAAAGCTTTTTTTTTTTTTTTTTTTTTCAAATTGGAAAAGGAACTTTTTATTTTTT
>CAXITT010000421.1:253343-267875 GCA_964033795.1 Lymnaea stagnalis | reverse complement strand
TGGGGGGGGGGTAAACCAATTAATAATATCCCCAGACCGCCCCGAGACCGGGAGTCTGGACGATGGTGCGCGTTGCGTAATGAATTTTGCCATTTGGACCATCCCGATCACTTATTAAGAATGGATCGAGAGCGGACGATGATTGCAATGGCCGCCCATAATAGGTAGAGAGAAGTTCCCCGACTTTCGGTAATGGATTTATGGTTTGTCTACATATTTTTATTTTTTTTTTTGCCTCCTTTCCCAGCTTTAAATGGCCTGCCTGTCAGGAGTGACCTCTAAATTATAATATAAAAAGAAAAAAAAGCAAATTGTACTGTAGTCAAGAGATAGATTTCTAGAAAATGTTACACTCTAATCATTGGAATATATTGATTATTTTTAGAAAATGCTATCCTACAATTAGATTAATAAGACACGAACAAACTGTGTCAATAGAACACTATAAGTTACGCTTTAATAATAATTATACATTATACACGATTAAACGTCTCGGCACATGCCTTCATCAGTACAAACAAACAAAACACATTTAAGTAAAATTTAAGTAACACAATATACATCTCTATATATCCATCAATATAAAGTCATATATATCTCTATATATCCATCAATATAACATCATATATGTCTCTATTTATCAATCACAATAACATGATATCTCTATATATCCATCACTATATCATATCTATCTCTATATATCCATCATTATAACGTGATATATTTGTCTATATATCCATCACTATAACATGATATATTTCTCTATATATCCATCATTATTGCATGACATATTTCTCTATATATATCCATCACCATAGCATCATGATATATTTCTCTATATAATGATAATAATAATCTATAAATGATAATAATAATAATGATAACAATAATAATAAGGTATATTTGAAAATCACTCTTCATCCCCAAAGGCTCGAAGCGCGGTACAACGTCAAACATATTAAAACAGAAATGAAAAAAAAATCTAGATCATACCACATTGAAATACAAAACGTAACATTACAAAAACTACATACGAGAATACCCATTCTAAGTCTTTCACTCCTTGCAACCATAAACAACACATGCCAATATACATCAAGGAGATGATAGCTAGCTGGAAAAGATGTAGACAACATCACCCCAGCAGGTGTTTGCGACGTAGATGTGTTTTCAATTCGGATTTGAAAGACTCCAGTGTCTGGCTGTTTCTGAGAGCGACAGCAAGTGTGTTCCAAATTGTTGGGCCAGAAAATGCGAAAGTGCGCCTTCCGTAAGTCTGAAGGCGAACACGCTGTATCGAGAGTTTGCCACTATCGGATGAGCGGAGTTGTCAAGTGGAGACATAAGGCGTCATGAGCGCTTTGAGATAGGACGCGCCAGGTCATGCAAGCAGCAGCAGCAGCACAGAGTTGCAATTTTGTACTCTATGCGAGCACGGACCGGCACCCAATGCAGCTCTCTCAGAAGTGTTTCATCATGGTCGAATCTGCGTTTGAGAAGAACAATGCGAGCCGCATTATTCTGTGCTTTTTTAATTTTATCCAGGAGCGTAGCTGGAAGACCCACCATGAGAGCATTGCAGTAGTCCGTGCGTGATAGCACGAATGGAGACATCAGCCTCTTTGATGCATCTAACGTTAAGAAAGGTCTGATGTGACTAATGCTGTGCAGCCTTAGAAAAATCGCCTTGCAAAGCATGTTAATATGATTTTCCATAGTTAGTGTTCTGTTTAAATAGACACACAAGTTTCGCACTGTTTGAGCAAACTCAATCTGTATTCCTGAGAGAGTAAGGGATAGTGTGTTATTGACAGATTTTAGCTCTTGAGCAGTATCAATGGGGATCAGCTCATTCTTTTCATCATTCAATTTGAGCTTGCGCATGGTCATCCAGTGCTTAACTGACTCCACTGTCTTCTGTGTCATACTAAGAAGCTGAGGGAACTGAGAGGGGATCACGGACTGCTGAAGTTGGTTATCATCCGTTAATCTTATGATATAGCATGTCAAACTGCTTGATCACTGCAACCAGGGGCTGGACGAACATAATGATAATCACCGGGCTTAGGACCCTGGGATACTCCTAATAGCGGATATGCGTGTCCGAGTCCCTTTAAACTAAATCCCTCTTGGATGTCATTTGCGGTAATTTATTTTAATTAAACTGAACAAGTAAGTTTACGAACATATAGTCCATTCAATTATCTTTCATTCGATACCTCATTTTGTCTTAAAAACCCCAACAATAATATTTTAAATAGTTTTTAATCCCAACCTCTCACTTCTCATACCCGGGTGCGAATAGTCGCAACCTTATTATATTCTAATGCAACTGAAATGAAAAAAATGCCATTCCAATACAAGCTCTATAAAACATTGCCATTTTAACACCGACCCTTTAAGATAACGTCCTTTATGACGTCATCTATCTAACGATAGCTCCATTGAAAAGGAGACGACAATCATTTGTAAAAAAAAAAAATGTATAAAGTAAGGTTTGAACATTTTGTTGAACAAGGGCAACCACAAAAAAATTAGATCAACAAATTAAGGTAACGGCAAAATGCCGGCTGACTCTACTTTTCCCCCCGACACACACAGACCTGGTGGACCCGTGTCCAGAAAATGGCTTGTCGGATGTGACTGTTTGCCCAGTAAGTTTGCCCACTGGTACCGTTATTAACAATCCTTTTTCTCCTTCTTTGTTTTCCCTTTTCGGCCTGGGCTAAACACTTTCTTTTTTGTAGGTAATCGGGTTGTGTGTCACGTGTGAGCACGGCTCATTTGATTTAGCCAGCTTTAGGAATTTGATTTCTCGTCTTCATTTAAAATGGCTTCTTTGACATCGGCGTAAGGTTAGGATAGTGAAACGAACGAGTGTTTGATTCGGGGGGTAGAAATAGACACTCGAGTTTTGAACTTGGCTTTTTACTGGTAGCCGGGGGAAATGTTGACTTTGATACTTCCTCTGCATCCCTGGGTTAATATTTGTGAGTTGTACACTGGTGGGTCTCATATTTACTGAAGCTGTTCTACGTTGTTTTATACTTTGTAAGTGTCATATTTACTAAGTTGTTCTACATTGTTTTATACTCTTTAAGTGTCATCTTTACTGATGTTGTTCTACATTGTTTTATACTCTTTAAATGTCATCTTTACTGATGTTGCTCTACATTGTTTTATACTCTTTAAATGTCATCTTTACTGATGTTGTTCTGCATTGTTTTATACTCTTTAAATGTCATCTTTACTGATGTTGTTCTACATTGTTTTATACTCTTTAAATGTCATCTTTACTGATGTTGTTCTACATTGTTTTATACTCTTTAAATGTCATCTTTACTGATGTTGTTCTACATTGTTTTATACTCTATAAGTGTCATATTTACAGAACATGTTGTTCTACATTGTTTTATACTCTATAAGTGTCATATTTACAGAACATGTTGTTCTACATTCTTTTATACTCTATAAGTGTCATATTTATAGAACATGTTGTTCTACATTGTTTTATACTCTATAAGTGTAATATTTACAGAACATGTTGTTCTACATTGTTTTATACTCTATAAGTGTCATATTTACAGATCATGTTGTTCTACATTGTTTTATACTCTATAAGTGTCATATTTATAGAACATGTTGTTCTACATTGTTTTATACTCTATAAGTGTCATATTACCGGATCATGTTGTTCTACATTATTTTATACTCTATAAGTGTAATATTTATAGATCATGTTGTTCTACATTCTTTTATACTCTATAAGTGTCATATTTACAGATCATGTTGTTCTACATTGTTTTATACTCTATAAGTGTCATATTTACAGAACATGTTGTTCTACATTGTTTTATACTCTATAAGTGTCATATTTACAGAGCATGTTTTCTACATTGTTTTATACTCTATAAGTGTCATATTTACAGATCATGTTGTTCTACATTTTTTATACTCTATAAGTGTCATATTTACAGATCATGTTGTTCTACATTTTTTTATACTCTATAAGTGTCATATTTACAGATCATGTTGTTCTACATTGTTTTATACTCTATAAATGTCATATTTACAGAACATGTTGTTCTACATTGTTTTATACTCTATAAATGTCATATTTACAGAACATGCTGTTTGACGTTGTTGTATATTCTATGAGTCTCATATTTAACGATAGCATTTGATTCAAAAAACAAAAAAATGTGTCTACATCAGCTCATGTTAATCAGATGGGTAGAATGTATTTCATCAATGCATGTCATTTGGGGTTTTGTCTTTATTCAAAGCATAATCATCCAATGGGATTTACTAATTTACACAAATAATTTAGTGAAGCCTAGATTTACCTTATGAAGGGAAATAAATAGTAGAACAAGGTATGTGGAAGCTTGAGTCGAAAGACAGGACCAAATCTTTCGGCTGAGAGCCTTCCTCAGCTGACAGGACAAATGAAAACTTGACTAGGAACAGAAACAAGTTAAAAGCTACATGATTTAGTTATTATCGATGTGGTATCCTTGATGGGAAGTAGCTGTTTTAACACAAAAGCGGAAATAAATTTTCGGTTGTCTCTCTTTGCCATGTTTCCTATCCACGGTGTTGAATCACGACCGTAACCAGATAGGACTGTGTTAAAACCATTAATATTCCGAGCGTAAATCATTGCTTCGGACTCCATCGTATATTAAAGTAGATCGATATATTTATTTCATACATGGGCACACTCACCTAATTCACCTGACAAGCGGTGACAGATTATTTCACGGGCACGGTTTTACTTCTTTCAGATAGGAATAAAAAAAAAGAGGGGTGGGGGGGGGGCGCAGATTTATGGCTATGCTATTATATACAACGGGGGTGGGGGGGGGGGGGGGGGGGTGACTTGGAGGGTGCGGGCGCAGTTTTTTAAAATTAGGTTTGGGTATTTTTAGAAAATTCCCGGTAGGTCCAAGCGTTACCAAGAAAAAAAGTTAACTTCTAATTTTTTTTTATATATGTGCCGGCCTTTAAACAATTGGCAGTCCAACACCCTACCTGACCTTATTAAATTAACCCTCTTTACCACAGGATTCAGTACCCTGCTAATCCAGAAATGTCTGCTAATCACTGCTGTTTTGGCATCCAGGAACAATTTCACCATGGCCACTAATAGAGGTGTTCATGTGCCATGTATCAATGTGTTATTACATAATAACTGAATGAAATAATACTACATAAATAATTAAAAACAACATCCATGTTTTGATTCTTTTTTATTTGGACCTTGAGTGTATATTCGGCCCCCGAACTGCTATTTAATAGTCGATGTGGCCCTCGGGCTGAATAGTTTGGAGACCCCTGCTTTAAACAATAGGCCTACAGACAGCCCCTATCTGCTAGCCGTTAAACAATAGGCCTACAGACAGTCCCTATCTGCTAGCCGTTAAACAATAGGCCTACAGACAGCCCTACACCATATAGGTAGTACTTTATTAATATAATAGTCGCCTCTGAACTAATTCAAACTTTGTAAAGCATGACGCTCCCTGCTTGACGCCTGTTGTAAAAAGGAAGCTGCCACACCATATACTATACATTTATTGATTGATCTCACAGATCAGAGTTAAGATTTCAACACAATTCCGTGGGTTTCAAGTTTATTTATAGTTTAAAGTTGTTTTGTTTCTGTTTTTCCTAATTCCGGATTTGATAATTTGATTTGCTGAAATTTTTAACATAAATTTGGAGCTATTAGCGAAATTGTAATAGTGTTGTTTTTTTGTTTTGTTTCTTTGTTTTTTTTTTTGTTTTTTTTTTTTTTTTTTTTTTTTTTTTTTTTTGGGGGGGGGGGAGTTGCCAGTGTCTAAACGTCCGGTGACCGGACAAATAGTATGGGAGATATTCATCCTGCGGGCATGCCACGCTTTATTTAACATTGTCACTGACTGACAAATATCTCGCGGAACTTTATTACGGCGGTCATGTGTCTTGGTCGAATTATGTAATATCCGGACGAATATCTCGAGAACTTATTCGTCCGGTCACCGGACATTTAGACACTTCGTATTCGTTGTTGTTGTTTTTTTTTCATTTTTTTTTTCAATTTATAATAATTAGTCAACAATTTTCTAACATTTTTAAGCATAATTTTTTTTAATAAAAAAAAAAATATTGAAAGAGTCAGGACTCAGCGTATTATAGTGAATCAAGCATCTTCCATGGACACTTCCGTTGCATGCGGCGTGCCACAGGGCTCAGTTTTAGGACCTATGCTGTTCTACATGTACACTAGCCAGCTCGGCAAAATTATAGAAGGCCGAAAATTATTTGCGGATGACGCGGAACTGTACAACTGTTTCCACCCTGATCGTTTGGAGTGTGCTGCTGCTTCTCATGCTGTCGAGGACTGCTGTCTCGTGGTGAAAACATGGATGTCATCAAACAGACTTAAATTAAATGAAGATAAGACTGAGGCAATTATGTGTGGCTCTGACGCCAATCTTCGGAAGGTTGCCTTCGCAACAATAAAAATGGGTGCTTCAGCGATCCCCTTGTCCAATATTGTCAGAGACCTTGGCTTTTATACTGACAGTAAACTTACAATGATTTCCCCATGTCAGTTCTGTGGTCAGGGCATGCTTCTGTCATCTGCGTGCCCCGGGTCAGCTGTGACCTCAACTTAATAAGAGAACAGCCAATGCCGTAGCAGTAAGTCTAATCCAATCAAGATTAAATTACTGTAAAAGTTGCTAGTGGCGTTTATCTAAGAACCAAATTCAGAGACTCCAAAATACAAAATACTGCAGCATGCATTGTATCGCGGATAAAGAAATCTGACCACATCACCCCAGTTCTATGAGATCTCCATTGGCTTCCTGTTAGTGAGCGCATTGACCACACAATTCTATCCCTTGCGTACAGCAGTATAGATGGCTCTGCACCGAAATGTCTTAAAGAACTTATTTCTAAACACGTATCCTTAAAGAACCTGTGCTCTTCAAAACATGTTTACTGAGAGTTCCCAGTGTGAATGGACACAGAAAGAAGTCATTAGGAGTGGGCTCTTTTGAAGCAATAGCGCCGAAATTATCGAACAGTTTGCCTCAGTCTTTGGTTGAGGTAAATTAACAATGAAAAAAAAAATAATTTAATAAACATTAAAAGACATTTTTCGTTAAACAGATTTAAGAACATCAGAGCACCGTTAGCAGGCTAAAATAGCATGGATACAAGCGTTATATAAGTATTCAATACAATACAATGCAAAGAGAACTCTCGAATTAAATACCATGTAGAATTGACAACGGTCGATTGGTTGGGGGAGAGAGTTGGCCTCCATCACTCAAGGAGGAATAGATGCCTCTGTCCTGACCGGCGTATCCATTATTAAGTTCATATCGGAATAGGAAATAAAAGTAGGACTACTATAAGATTTTTTTTTTAAAAATTCATCAAAATATTTGAACAAAATATAGTTCACCAAACACAAAACTGATGCCATAATATTTTTGGCTGCGTTATAGCAACTGCAATGTTGTTTTTTAATTACAGTAATTTTAGTGACAATCAATGATGATAAATGGCACTCGCCATACAAAATCTCAATCCTTTTGGGTACAGTACGGCTTCATAGCTCAGTTGGTTAGAGCGTCTGCCTAGTAAGCAGAAGGTCGAGGGTTCGACTCCCCCTGAAGCCTATCTTCTGTTTGACTCATTTTGTTTTGTTTAAAATTCAAATGTTGTGTCTGTAAAGTCATTCACCGCTTACGGGCAATCTTTATGTTGAAACATTTAGCGAAACATTTGTCGTCAAACAACATGAAATAAGATCTTTTTGATTCGTCATTTGTATTGTTTTTTGTGGGTTTTTTTTTTTTTTTTTTTGGTGTTTTTTTTGCTTTTTTTCAGAATTTTTTTTTTTTTATGTTTGTTTTTTTTTTTTTTTTTTTTTTTTTTTTTTTTTTTTAAATTTTTTTTTTTTTTTTTTTTTTTTTTTTTTTTTTTTTTTTTTTTTTTTTTTTTTTTTTTTTTTTTTTTTTTGGAGTTTTTTTTGCCTGATTACAGAAAGTTTTTCACTTACAGGTTCGTTTTTTTTTCTTCTATTAATATTTTCCCCGTGTTTCTTGTTTCCTACTAAAATAAGACAACGCACTAGTACTCAGTACACTATTTACGCTTACAACCAACGGTATGGGTGTGATACACGGTTTCCATGCGTTCAATTTGGTTGTTTTTTAAAAAAACTTTAACAAAATGGGGTGAGGGGGTTTGTTGGAGAAAGTTGGACACTTGTTGACAAGGGGGAGTAAACAGAAATTGACGTGAACTACCATGGTTAGCTCTATTGAAATGTTCAGAGACGGGACAGAGGGCTTGTTTATTGATGTTGTACAGATGTTCTCTAAAACGGTCTCCAAGACGACAACACGGTCTCCCCTGCCCCTGCGTACCATTTTTTTCGCCCCCTCATTACAAAAGAGTATAGTATAAGTAAATCACGTTTGCGATTCGTGCAGTTAAAACAATCTTTGAATCTGAATATTTGTTTCAGATAAGCTCACGTTTTTAATCATTTCTATTGTGAAATATCTTTGGCTACCACAAAACCATCATCAACCGGGTGTGGGGGACAAAGTATCGTTTTATGCTCTACCTGCAAGACATCGCGTACCTGTGCAACTTTTACCTGTTGACTTCTGCGCGCGCCATCTGTACACCGTGACAGCTGGGCCCTGGCAACCGTTTCTGTCAAAAAGATAACAGCAATTTATAGCAGACATGTTTCAGTTAATTAAGCCTTTCAACGTTTATTTTAGAATTTTTACTCAGATTGATTTTTTTAAATATTGATTGTGTGTGTGTGTGTGTAAAATTGTTTATTGAAATGTCTCTACACCAGTGGCTCTCAAACCGTTTCTCTGCACCACATGTGCCTGTCTTCGTTTGATACATCTTAGCTTCTATAGCATAAACGTTTTGTTGTGTTGGTCTAATAAACTGACATTGTCGATAATTAGTTGCTTTGACTGACACACATGATATGGTCAAATGTCAGATCAGCTTATACAATCATTTCGCAGCCAAATTTACGCGGGAGAAGTATTGAAAACACTTCGAAATTCGGTCATTTTATTTTAATGTAAGAAAGATCCCATCTAAAATATACATAGATTCATACAAATATCAATTTAGATTCAATAACACACGCAACTAACTAGATCTTTCAATAACACACGCAACTAACTAGATCTTTCAATAACACACGCAACTAACTAGATCTTTCAATAACACACGCAACTAACTAGATCTTTCAATAACACACGCAACTAACTAGATCTTTCAATAACACACGCAACTAACTAGATCTTTCAATAACACACGCAACTAACTAGATCTTTCAATAACACACGCAACTAACTAGATCTTTCAATAACACACGCAACTAACTAGATCTTTCAATAACACACGCAACTAACTANTGGGGGGGGGGGGGGGTGAATCTGTCCCTCTACAAGTTTTGTGAGAGCGAGAAATTTTATGCTACAATATGCTTAGAAAATTCTGACGTTTTACTGACCCAGTGGTCTTAAGGCAATGGATGGGCGTGGTAAAAAGATAGCCGTAATTCATGGCCCAGCTTACCGTCACGTTGCAGAACTTTCAGATAACTTCAATCAGCAACCGGCAGAAACACTTGTTTGTAGCATAATACAAAGTGTATCGAAATACTTGTTTGAAGCACACATTGTAGCGAAATACTTGTTAATAGCTTAATAAAAATTGCATCGAAATACTTGTTTTGTAGCACAAATTGTCGCGAAATACTTGTTTGTAGTATAATATAAATTGTCACAAGAACATATTCAGATTGATCATATTCAGGTTGATCACATCCAGATTGATCACATTCAGATTGATCACATTCAGATTGATCACATCCAGGTTGATCACATCCAGATTGATCACATTCAGATTGATCACATCCAGATTGATCACATTCAGATTGATCACATTCAGATTGATCACATCCAGGTTGATCACATCCAGATTGATCACATTCAGATTGATCACATCCAGATTGATCACATCCAGATTGATCACATTCAGATTGATCACATCCAGATTGATCACATCCAGATTGATCACATTCAGATTGATCACATTCAGATTGATCACATTCAGATTGATCACATTCAGATTGATCACATCCAGATTGATCACATCCAGATTGATCACATCCAGATTGATCACATCCAGATTGATCACATCCAGATTGATCACATCAAGATTGATCACATTCAGATTGATCACATCCAGATTGATCACATCCAGATTGATCACATCCAGATTGATCACATCCAGATTGATCACATTCAGATTGATCACATCCAGATTGATCACATCCAGATTGATCACATTCAGATTGATCACATTCAGATTGATCACATCCAGATTGATCACATCCAGATTGATCACATTCAGATTGATCACATCAAGATTGATCACATTCAGATGGATCACATTCAGATTGATCACATCCAGATTGATCACATTCAGATTGATCACTTCCAGATTGATCACATCCAGATTGATCACATTCAGATTGATCACATTCAGATTGATCACATTCAGATTGATCACATCCAGATTGATCACATCCAGATTGATCACATCCAGATTGATCACATTCAGATTGATCACATCCAGATTGATCACATCCAGATTGATCACATTCAGATTGATCACATTCAGATTGATCACATCCAGATTGATCACATCCAGATTGATCACATTCAGATTGATCACATCCAGATGGATCACATTCAGATGGATCACATTCAGATTGATCACATCCAGATTGATCACATTCAGATTGATCACATCCAGATTGATCACATCCAGATTGATCACATTCAGTTTGCAGCTGCCATTCGTTCTTTCTTTAAATTTAATTTTTCGCCGATAAATAAGCAGCCCCTGGAGTGATGCCCTTGTGATCAGCGTTCATACAATCATTTGTTCTAAAATGTTCAAAAAAAAAAAAAAACAACAACACACACACACACATATATCTATATCTATATCTATATCTATATCTATATCTATATCTATATCTATATCTATATCTATATATCTATATCTATATCTATATCTATAAATATATATATATATATATATATATAAATGAAAAGCTTTTGAAAAGTGCTTCATACATTGGCTTCTTGACACCAATGATCTTCAGTATTAAGGAGCAAACCGACATTTTCAAAACAAGGCCTAGCCTTAATAGACTCATTGAGAACTCGAGCTTAGTTTTATTCAATGTGGGGATGAAGGCGTTGAATTATTTTTTGCATGCAATTCGGTGATTTGATTTAGCAAGACGAATGTCGTCGATAAAAGACATAAAGAATGGTAGAGAATAAAGTCTTTATTTTAGATGATCTAGTTTACGATCTTTACGAGCGGGAATTTACTTGTAGAATAATAAGTGGACTAGAGACCGACCGAATTTCGGCTTCGGTTTCGGCGCCGAAAGTAGCCATTTTATCACTTTCGGCCAATTTTCGGTTTCGGCCGAAACTGAAAAGTTAAGTTTCGGCTTAATTTCGCTATCGGCCGAAAGAGAAAATTTAACTTTCGTTTTTTTTTGGTTTCAGCCGAAATTGACTTAGACTTTTAGCCATCCGGCCGAAAGTGACTAAGGTTTTCGGTCATCTAATACTCAGCGAAAGCGATATTTAACAACAAACTAAGTGACATTTAATAACAAATTAAGCGATCTTTGAGAACAAACTAAACCATATTTAACAACAAAATAAGCTACATTACAGAACAAACTAAACGATCTTTAAAACAAACTAACCGATCTTTAAGAACAATCTAAGCGATCTTTAATAACAAACTAAACGATTTTAAAGAACAAACTGAACGATTTTTAAGAACGAAATAAATGATCTTTTAGAACAAAACAAATGATCTTTGATGGTAAACTAAAGGATTTATAAGAATAAACTAAGCGATCTTTAACAGAAAACTAAATGTTCTTTAGGAACAAACTAAAAGATCTTTAAGAACAAACTAATCGATCTTAAGGAGCAAAATCAATTATCTTTAGGAACAAACTAAGCGCTCTTTATGAAAAAACTAAGCGATCTTCAACAACAAAATGAGCGATCTTTAAGAACAAACTGAACGATTTTTAATAACAAACTAAAAGATCAATAAAAACAAACTAAATGATCTTTAAGAACAAACTGAATGATCTTTAAGAACAACTAAGCGATATTTAAGAACAAAATCAATGATCTTTAAGATCAAACTAAGCGATCATTATGAGCAAACAAAACACAAACTTAGCGATCTTTAAGAAAAAACTTAGAGATCGTTTTTGAACAAACTAAATGATCTTTTAGAACATACTAAAAGATCTTTAAACACAAACTAGGCAATCTTTAAGAACAAACTAATCGGTCCTTAACAACAAACTAAGCGATCATTATGAACAAATTAACCAATCTTTAAGAACAAATAAAGTTATCATTAACAAAAAACTGAACGATCCTTAACAACAAACAAAGCAATCTTTAAGTACTTTAAGACTAAACTAAGCGATCTTTATGAACAAACTAAGCGATCTTTATGAACAAACTCACCGATCTTTAAGAACAAACTAACCGATTATTAACAGCAAACTAAACGATCTTTAAAAAATAAAAACGACGAATTTTATAAACTAACGAACCGATCTTTAAGAACAAATAAAGTGATCATTAACAAAAAACTGAACGATCTTTAACAAAAAACTAAGTGATCTTTTAGAACAAACAAAACGATCTTTAACAACAAACTAATTGATCTTTACGAACAAATTAAGCAATCTTTAAGAGTAAACTAAACGATCTTTTATAACAAACTAAGCGATCTTTATGAACAAACTCACCAATCTTTATGAACAAACTAACCGATCTTTAAGAACAAGCTAAGCGGTCTTTCAGAACAAACTAAACGATCTTTAAAAACAAATAAAGCGACCTTTAAGAACAAATTAAGGGATCTTTGAAAACCATGATCAGAACAACAATTTTAATAAACCCGGTTTAAAAAAATAATTTTTACCACCAATGGGGGTGAAGGAGACTGGTCTCCGAACGAAATAATTACGTCACCAGCACGGAAAGACTATTGTGTTTTTACTAGGTTAAATATTTATACGGTGATATCTTGCAAGCTATTAATGAAAACGCAAAGCAGTAGTATTACGAAAACAGCGAAACATTGTGGTGATATTTTTATAGCCTTAATAACATATATTTAGGTGGCAATTGGCTCTATTAGAGCCACAATAATTATTGTGGGTATATGGTCTAGGTTGTAATTATATTATAAAAGCAAAGGGCACTCAGGTAGTCTATTTTTCATTAATTTTGACCCCCCCCCCTATTTTTTGCCAAAATTTCTCCTAACATACTAATTTTTAAAAAAAATTGTAAAGCAATTTAAATTACTTTTATATTAAATGGTAAAATCCAAAGTATTCATTAGGTCAAGGGTCTCAAACTCAAATCATCAGGGGGGACGCAGGAGGTAGTGTTTGAGTGAGAGTGGGCTGCATCAAGTATTCCACAAAAAAGCGATTACAACTGTTACAATGTGCTCAAAATTTATAAATAACAAATAAAAACATTAAGGGTCCTCAAGAACTAGGATTCACTTTCTTCCACCTACTCTCTGTTGTCAGAGACCTGGCAGCGCTTCTTTTTACACAGCTAACCAACTTTGGCTTAAATGAGGAAGCAACTAAGACTCTCAGTATAGCTTGAAGATCCTCATCAGTAAGTTTGGCCCTGAACTTTGACTTATAAAGTGCATAGTGGAAAAGAGCTTTTCACACAGATAGGTACTCCCAAGAAGTCGTATGTTCCGCTTGAACAACCTAAAAATTTCAGGGAAGGTGGAGGGCAATGCAATAAAAGGTCCATGCTTGTCTTTTTTTTCCATTAATTAAGCTCCCCGCGTGGGCATCTTGCATATTAAAGGAGAAAGGGTCAGCAAAAGGCTGAAAAGTGGCTGTCTGTGTTTTGAAGTCTAAAAAATTTAGAGACCCAGATTGGGTAAAAAAGCATAAGAATAAGATTTAGAAAGTGACCAAGCTGACAGGCTCGGAATTTACCTCACTCGTAAACACTAGCGGCAATCTATATGGAGAACAAATTAATAACTAGATTTGGTACGTTGTCTCCATATGGATTGAACCAAATCCATAGTTTTACTTAGCTGCCATGTCTTTTTCCTGTTTGGTTTTTCCAATTATGTTTGAATCACTTCCTTTCTACATCTCTTTACTTTGTTTTTGTCAGGTTTAAGCGCCCTCTCCTATATTTTTTCTGTTTTAGGTAGGATATATATATTGACATTATGTAAATTTAATTTATACTTATTTAAATGTGTTGTGTTTGTTTGTACTGATGAAGGCATGTGCCGAAACGTTTAATTCTGTATAATGTACAATTATTATTAAAGCTAACTCATATTGTTCTATTGACACAATTT
>CAXITT010000421.1:180897-228532 GCA_964033795.1 Lymnaea stagnalis | reverse complement strand
TGTTGTTGTGTGTTTGGGGGTGGGGGGGGGGATGGAAAGATATTGATGCATACATTTTTTTAAAGGCACGTTTGTCAAGTCTCCTCTTGAGCTTAGTTAAGAAATGTTCGCGACACTATTAACTGTAGCGTGGGGTAACGAAATATGGCAGAGCACGGTGCTCACGTACGTACAATGTAAAGATTCTAAAATAATTTAATAGCATGCGGGGTATAATGTTGTGTAAGGAATTATGTTCATCAAGTGCTTTCAATTTTAATTCGACTCGTGAAAAAATTATAAGGCCTATTTGTTTACAAATAATGACATAATAAGCATATTAAGCCGATACAATTTGGCAAACAGTTGATAAATTTTGATTATTTTCCAATTCTATATTTTATTTCAGTGCGGTAAAGGACTGTCTGTTTGTGCCACACCTGAAGCTAACGCTAAAGCTACAGAAGCTTGCCATGCACTGGTCACGATTTTCTACAGATGCCACTCAGCAGTAATTTAAAAACAAACTTTTTACAAAAAATTAAATAAAGATACCCATTGCTATGTAACAGTTGACTTTTTTATATTATCTTTAGTGATGAATCTCAATAAAAACATTTGATCAGTAAAATATATTAATGAATAGTCCTAATTTATTTCTTTACATTACGAGAATACCTTTCAATTCGGAAGCGGGGAAACGTTAACTTTCGTTATTCACTATGACCAATCTTAACTTTGGTAACAAAGGGAAATAACTCAAATTTTCAATTACATCGTCATTTATTTTTTTAAATTATTCATTTGGTAAACAAGATCCTATTAATAAGTCATTCGAGTCTCGGATTGGTGAAATGTTTGATTGAATTGATCATTTTGAATCATTTGAGATGCGCATAGCTCAGGCTCAGACATAACTGCGACGTAGGCATAGGCTTAGGGAAGCAAATAACAAATGTGATTAATCAAAAATAATAATGATTACAACAGTTTATTAACTGTCATAATTATGTCAAATGTGTATTTTCCTTATGTAATTGTCAGGTTGATGTGAATGATTATATTCGCCGTTGCACTGCTTCCTATTGCTCATCTCTATCTGCTGGAGGTATTGATGCTGCCCAAAGAGCGGTTTGCAATGTTATGTCAACATACCACAAGGTCTGCACTCTTATCAGTGGAGAGGCAATTTCATGGAGGTCAAGTAACCTATGTCGTGAGTTTGCTTTTTTATTAGCCCTAACTCTATAAATAATTTAGGTTGATAGCTTTTAATTTGCATTAAATTTTTGATCAAAATCTTTGTTATTTCAACTGTTTAAATTGCTTAGTTAAGTTAATTGGTGTGCTTCTTTCGTAAAAGTTAAGATTTTAAAATTAATTTATCACCTGGACCTGGGTATTTTAAGGAAAACTTGACTATCAATTATTTTTTCACATATTTTATTTTCATATTAGTAATACCTGATAAACACTTTATCAAACAAACCTATTTATTTTAGTTAAAATATATTTATATTATATTTTATTTTAGCCAAGACTTGCAACCCACCTTTCATTTTCAACGGCCTGATCACTAACAGATGCCCACTGACATGTGGTGCCTCAATGTACTCCTACACCAGAAGCAGTTGTCAGAGTCAGCCATTTGGTGGATGTGAATGTCCTGCTGGACAGGCCAGAATCAACAACACCTGTGTTGCACCTCAGGACTGTCAATGCAAAGGAGATGATGGCCGTTTCTATGACCATGGAAAAGAAATTGTTTCTGGAGATCACTGTCAAATATGGTATTCGTTTATGAGATTAACATATGAAATGTAAATCCATCAATCCCTCTGTGGCAATAGCCTGTCTAGGGCTTTGCCTGCCATATCACTCCCTTCCACTCAGACCCAACTGTTGCTTTTTTCCATGCTTGGATTACCAGTTGTTGTAGATCTTTTTCCATATCATCGGCATTTGAGCCATTTTTCCTTTAGGGTTTTGGTCGTGTACCATCTTTACTCCTCTGTCATTTGGCACTCTTTCTAAGTTTCCCACCCAGTGCAGCCTGACTATTTTTTATTTCTTGCTGCTAGTATGGGATCCTGATTTTAGTCTGTACAATTCCTGTTTGGATCCCTATTTCATATTCATCTGTATATTTTCAGCAGAAATTTTCTCTTCCATGTGTTTAATAGATTTCTCTTCTGTTTTTGTTAGTGCCAGATGTTCTATTACAATACTAAGTTTGATATCCTTTTCAATGTTCTTTTAAACATAATTTAATAATCAACATGGTTGATGCATTAACTATTTACACAGAATTGGATTTAGGATTTATTTGTTATAGGTTATTTTGTTATCAAATGATTAGCAGACTTAATACATGCAACAAAATGCATTCCCCCCTATTCAATTCTTCATATACCTATTTCATATGACCAAATAATTAAAACCTCTGGTAAGCCTTTAATTTCGGTTTCTGTTGTTAGTATTTCAAACAAAAATTATTTGATAAAAAAACCTAATTGAATGAAAATGTTTTGTAAACTATATTAAAATTTAAGAAGGGAATATGTGAAACAAAGTATGAGAAAAATCTGAAAGAAGGACGTAACAAAATAATGAACATGACAGCAAGACGCCTTCTTCAGAGAACAGAGAAAACACAAATATAAAAATTAAAATAAATACTTGTAGTATCCGAGAGGAACATAGGTGTAGTTTTTTTATATTTTCCCATACCTTGTTTCATATATTTTCTTCTATCTAAAATGATTGCAGTCTCTCTCTCCCCCCCCCCCCTTTAATATATTAAGTTTTAGCTATTAAGCATAAAATATTATTATCTTTAGCACTTGTGGAAACTATGGTCTTTGGGAATGTAAAGAAAGTCCAGAGAAGTGCTCTGCTACTTGCACAATTCTTGGAGGCAGCTTAGTAAAAACATTTGATGGCAGAATGTATGAAATCAAAAACTCTTGTGGAGAGCTAACCATTGCTCAGGTGAATTTGGTTTTAAAATATTCTAATTTCAAAGACTAATAAAAGTTCTTTACAGTATATTTTACAAAAGCTTATACAAATTTAAACTTACCAAATATTTGTCTACATATTTAGGGTTCTGATATCAGCATCAAATTAGAAGTTAAGACAAGTGTTATAGCTGAAAATGGAGATAAAGTTAGCCCTAGCTTCATTACTGTGGAATATCAAGGCACCACTTCACGTTTACAAATTTCCAAGACAACTTCCCTAATTGATAATGGATTTGGCACAACAGTTTATATTAGGTAAGTATAATAATAAAATTACTGAAATGATCTTAACTTATAGAACTTAGATACTTCACAATAGACTTCCTAAAATTGTCTTAATAAATAACTTGTTTGAAAGCAACTTATAGAAATATATTTTATTTTATGGTACATTTATTTAAATTTATTTTTTTGCTTGACTAGAATTTCATTTGCTGATTTAGAACTGTCATCACTATTTTGGGTTTCAGACAAGCCGCTCAGAATGTGTTTGTGGGGGACATCAAGGGAGGGCTAGTCCGTTTTATTGTCTCCCGTGATGGCACTTTCCACCTAAAAATGAAAAGCACACACTTCAGGAACAAGGTTTGTTTTTACAATTTGAATCATGTCAATGCTAAAATATAACAAACTGTGCACAGTAAAACAATAATTTCGCTGTTAATCATATCTCATCAGAGTGAGCACTTGCATTTTCTGAACCAAGAAAATATTTTCATAACTACCTGTCTAAAATTAATTTGTTATTCTTGTGTTTGAAGGTCTTAGGTATCTGCGGCAACTTGGACAACAACAAAGACAACGACTTCATGTCACCATCCTATTCTGAAATGGACAATGCAGAGTTCATAAAGTTTTACTCAACATGTCGTGAGGCCCAATTATCAGAACTCAGTCTGAGCACAGTGGTAAATATTTTTGGCGTTGCTAAAGATTTAAAAAATGTCAAAGCTTGCGATTGCAAAAATTATATTAGACAACAAGTTTTAATGGCTGGATATGAAAAATTATGTTTACATTTATGGAGTTGATCATAAATTCTTTTTTTTACTCCAAAAATGTGTAACGTCATCGGGTTTCATAGTCATTAAAAGTTATCTAGAACCCTGGATAAAAATACACTTTGTTACTTGTGATTTCAAATGTTTGATTTAGATGCAACAGGTTGGATTATTTTATACTGTCTGTGATGAATTTTAGATGTGATTTGAGATTTTCCTTTGAAGGCAGTTAGGTTGGACTTTCAAATAATGCTTCTTTAAGAATAAGAACAAAATAGGTCTTTTAGTTTTTTTTTTGTTATACCTATGTTAGCTTAAAGATTAGGTCTTACAATGGTTAGGTGGAGAAAGCTTGATGGTACACAAATGCCAGAGCCTAGATTAGTGAAAAGTACATAAAAACTAGGCATTAATAGATACAAGAGTCCCAAAATCTTAGTGCAAAAATGTTATAAATGTGCTGATGTTAAAAATAATTAACCAAGTTATGATTAGACAGTTCTGGATTAATCATAATTTGATTATGGAGTAATTTGATTAATTTTGAGTACTTAATTTTGATTTTGAAGTAGGCCAAACAGTTCATTTTTTAATTTAAAAAGTGGCAGTTCATAGGATTGTGTTGATTATTTATTTTGTTACTTAACACCATAAACTGTGTGTGCCTATTGTTCCACTAGCACATCTGCACCTCTGAAACTGTGTGTGCCTATTATCCCACTAGCACATCTGCAACTGTGTGCCTATTAGCCCACTAGCACATCTGCACCTCTGCCCCTTAATATTATGCTTAAAAGAAGCATTCTCACAAGAGACATAACACTATTTTGAGAACTGAAATATTTTGTATAAAACTTCAAAGGGTTGTATAACTTACCACCTGAAAGGAATGCCTAACAATTTTTTTTCCCCCCTTTGCCTGTCTTTCTTCAGAATCCTTTGTGCAGTAACTTAAGTTCCATCCCTCTACCACCCAACTCAAGGGTGGACATTGACAGCTATGTCAAGCTGTGCAGCAATGCTCCGACTAATGATCTGCGCTGTGACGTCCTACAGTCTTTTGCTATGGCTGCCAATATTAATTTCCAAACTGCATTTACCAAGGAAGTCTCATGCAGTAAGCATTATAGATATAAGGGGTGTTTATATTTGTCGTTAAATAAATTCTTTTTTTTTCATTATAAAATTCTTAAATTTTGACAACTTTTTAAAAATTTTCCTCTTTCCATGTCCCTAGCAAATAATGGAGGGTGGAGGGACTTGTAGTAAATCTGAAAAGAAAAAAATAGAAAAGAAAAGACAACAAAAAAAAATTTCGCTTTTTTTTTAATAGCTTACCCTTACATCCTCTCCTATACTCCACCCTGGCTTCCTTTAAAAATCTCTTTAACCTCCACAGATCTTTGCTGTGTCCCACTTACCCTTCACCTCTGAACATCTGTTCAACCCTACTCTTTCCCACCCCCTCCCTGCTCTCAAGTCACTTCCTCCCCTACCATTATTATCATATTTTGACAATTCTTCCTTAGACTTGTGAGACTCCTGCCAAGCTTAATGTTTTTATTCTCAGCTGTTCTTTATTCTTTGTTGTCTTCTTGTTAAACGTTTTCGGTCAAAAAGTCTCGCTGTTTTTTAGGTCTTTCCCTAAAGTTTAATACTTCTTTCTGGTAAACCTGTCCTCCCCATAGTTTGTTTTTATAATCATTGAAAGGAGGTGTTGGTCCAGTTTTTAAAATAGGTCAGCTTCATATTTCTGAGTAAGTTGTATTGGTCTTTAGGTGACACCATCTGCAAGAGGAAACAAATTAACCTGTGTGACGCCAACTGCAAAGATCACCTCATCAAGAACTGTGAGCCTGAGACCATTTACACCTGTGGCTGTGGAGAGGGGGAGTACCTCAAGGATGATGGAACCTGCGTGGCCCTGGACCAGTGCGGCTGCTTTGATTTCACAACACCTGATAAAGTTATAGCTCCCCATTCAGAGTTTATGCACGGATGCAGAGAATGGTATTAAGCTTTTTGCAAATCTGTTGTTTTTAAATTAGCAAATTTAAGTTTAATCCAGACATAAAGAGAGAGTAAAAATAGCTTTCCTACTTATTTTAAATGTAAA
Source organism: Lymnaea stagnalis (assembly GCA_964033795.1). NCBI lineage: Eukaryota > Metazoa > Mollusca > Gastropoda > Lymnaeidae > Lymnaea > Lymnaea stagnalis. Next base: position 222,413 of record CAXITT010000421.1, on the reverse strand, counting down.
ATTTGCATGTCATATCCAATTTATGTGAAATCTATTGTGTATATTTTCTAAAATTACATTTTCGTGGTATAATCATCATCTGCAATGGCTCTGATCTTTTATTCACATAATTTGTAATGGCTCTGTTGCTTTTTTTTGGCATTGTCTGCAATGGCTCAGATATTTCATTTATAGTATCTGCAGTGCCTGATCTTTTATTCACACTGTCTACAATGGCTCTGATCTTTTATTGAAAGGATCTGCAATAGCTCTGATCTTTTATTCACATTTTCTTCAATGGCTCTGATATTTTATTCACAGTGTCTGCAATGGCTCTGATCTGATCTGTGACAACAGCTGTGAAGAGGTCATCTGTGCAAACTCTCAAGCATCCAGAACAGATCTCCTAGCCAAATCCATTGACCCCACTTGTGCTAGGCAGATGTGCCCAAAACCTTTCTATGCCATGTCCGAATGCATCAATGTGGCCACCAGTTCACAGCTTTGCTTCTGTGCGGAAGGGTTCAAGCAAACTCAGGTAAACTGTACCAGAGATGATTATTAAATACATGATATTATATATACAACAAACCCTGTTGTACACAAACTTTATGGACACTTAATATCTTTCCTTTTTGAGAGAATGCATATTTTTAAAAATTTAACATTGTCCAACATTTATTGTCAAGTTACTTAGCTATCTAATAATTTAAAGAATGTGGTATCATCAATTACTATTGAAATTCTAAGCGTCTTATAACCACCTTAGCTAAAATTTGCCCCATATAAACATCATTCTTTGTGTTTATTTAAAATTTTAAAAAAATTATATTTTTTTAATAACCAACTGTTCATGTGTTTGTATTCCATCATGTAGGCTGGAGCTTGTGTTGAGAAATGTCCTTGTTATGAGGGGGGGAGATGGTACAAGGATGGAGAAACATTTGAAAAGAACTGCTTAACCAAGTAAGTGAAGTGGGGTTGGGGGGTGGGGGGACTAATGAGGTTTGATAAGCTGATGGAATCTAAAATGGGATGTCTAAAAGGACTATGTCTCTATCTGTAATGAATGGTTGTCATACATCAAGTTCAAATGTCCTAATCTGTTTAACATAACACAAGTCCTATTTCACGAACAGCGTAACCTTTAATGCAAGCTTCTCTTTCACCTGGTCATATGATAATTGAAACCTATAGAGCGTAGTTCTCTACTGAAATACCTTCTCACTCAATGCTCAGAATGCAACTGCCAAATGAATAGGACATATCCAAAAGACACTAGTCAAAGCTACAGGCAAACCAGGTCACGATACTCAAGAAGTTTGGTAAGCTGGGCACAATCTACAAGTGCATGTCTAAAGGGACTGGTCAAGAATTTCTATGAATTATTTTTAAAATGACACCAGATTGTGTTTGGTTATAATAATGAACAAAGAAATAAAATGTAAAGTTTCCTCTGAACTCTTCTCACCAGGGTGTGTCGTGATGGTGTCTTCGTCTTTGACTCTGAACGCCCAACTGACTGTACAGGTATATTGACATGCTAACATTGAAAGTCACCACCTAAGTGGAGAGAAGATAAAGATATTTTATGTGTTGTTTAGATCATACGTCCTGTTCTGTAAATAATGTGTCAAATATTTAGTTGTTAAATTTGGTGAGGAAATGAAGGTTTGAACGTTCAAATTAAATATTTACTTTGACGTAGAGTTTGCTGTAAAAAAAACTTGAGATAAAAACAAAGTGGACTCTGACGTCAAGATTTCGTTTGTTGAAGGAAGTTATAAGCTGAAGAATCCCATTACAAACCAGGCAGTTGGTGGTCAGCAGACACAAATTTTGTTTAATTAATCCATGAAAACGTTTTTAAAAACTGCTGTTGTTTTGTTTTCCAGGTGTCTGTGTCTTGACCGGGTCATCAATGAAACTTAAACCCTTTGATACATCCACTCTCAGTGACTTCTCCATCGAGGGCATGTGCGAATACTTTGTACTGAAGATTGGAAATGACTTTGCTGTCAAGACCAAACCTGTTGTATGTGGCAGTGCACGTGGGTCTATTTTTAAAAACCTTTTATTACACAAGAGCGTTTCTTGGTACTGTTTCTCATTTTTGGACACTCATGTCTTAGGATCCATTTATCCAAGAAACCTCAACCTTTTATCCATAGTCTAAGTCTTGTGACACATTTCAATCAATCAAAGTTTTTCGGATGTCAAATTTTATGAAGTCAAAATACTTTCCATATTTCTGGGTCAAAAATTTAAATGATTTTAATCCGGGAAAGGAACTTTCTCACACCATATATTCAATTATTATTCCAGTTATCTTTTGAAAGTACCAAGTATATAAAGTTTTGATTGGATTAATTTCATGTTTTTGCCATCCTCTTGTTCTTATTGTGCTAGGGTTAAACATCTGATTTAGAGATAGGGAAATTTTACATTTTCCAATAAACTTTGCAGTATTCTTCTTGTTATAAGTTGTCCCACATTTTTCTTGTGTTGTAATTATTTAGGACACAATTTTCTGTATTGTTATTTATTTTGTTGATTTTCGGAGCAAATCTTTGGAGGTCATGTCACCATTACCATTGGTAAATCTGTTTATCTTAATTTTATTGAGGAAACTGAAGCATTGAACACTGTGACCAGAGGATACCAAAAAATTGAATTCCGTCAGTTTTCTGAAAGTGTTTTCATGTGTCCTCGTAAAGGCAGTTTGAGAACCAGTAAATGGTCTCAAAATGATCCACTGGCCATGTTTTCACAGGTACTGCCTGCATGCACATGATCACTATAGAGACGCCCTACATGAAAGACCCAATCATCCTGAAATCAACTAACCCGGGTACAGTCATGGTTGGAAATAAAGAGTACAACCGCAATGTGGGTCCCAACATAAAGATCACAGACACCACCTACTACCTGAGTATTTACTTTGGAGATTTGTTTGCAGTTCAGTGGAATCAAGGTATTGGATTAAATGCAGTGACATGTATTCCTTTTAAAAAAAAAGAAATATTTTCAATTAACAAACTTATTTTAAGCATATTTCATGTTAGAGGACTGTGACTGATATGGGTAGAATTCATATGGGAAGACCTCGTGTGGTAAGACCTCAGGGGAAAAAAACAGACATGTGACATTTTGCACATTTTGAGAAAATAGATTTGAGAGTTTGGAAAGGCTCAAAACCTTTAAACATAAAAATATTATTTTATAATTCTGATTGTATTTAAGAGAATGATATTCTTTGTATGATAAAAATCAATTAATTTAAAATATTCTTAAAATCTATCAATGGTTTATCATTATTTAAAAAAAAACTTTGCTCATTTTTAAATACATTTTAGAACTTCCTGCAATGTTTTCTTTTGATGATTTTATAATTCACTACATCTATGTTTGTGCCAGGGCTGACAATGAGAATCGAAGTGTCAAGCAAACTGTTCAACCGGACTTCTGGTCTTTGCGGCAACTTCAACCTGGATGCCTCAGACGACAGGAAAGGCAGCGATGACCTTCAAAAGGAGACCATCAGCAAACTGGCCAGGAGCTGGATCGTCAACCCAGACGAATGCACCATGGGTGTTGAGCAGTCGATTGGTGCTACTTGTGAGGTAAGACTGTGAAAGATGTTACGGCAATTCTACCGTCTAGCAGTAATCAGCCTTTCTGTTTTTATACCATCCATACACCAATAATTATATCTCTAACAGCTCAATTAGTACATAATGAATTGTTTTGGGATAATGTTTCTATGAGTAGAACTGAGACTTTAATAGCAATTTATTTCGACAAATGTGATCGTACTTTAATTGCATATTTTAAAAAAATAATAAACATATACAAATTTATCCAAAGTTATTTATTTTAACAACTTTTTTTTAAGTGCATTAATTTTCAACTTCACAGGGATCTAAACGTCAAGCATGGGCCAAGGATGCGTGTAAAGTTATACTGGAAGGGGAAGCTTTCGCTGCATGCCGTAAATATGGTGGAGAGGTCAGCTTCTATGACAACTGTGTGGCACAATCTTGCAAGTATGTCAGCTGTTACAATTTTATCTCTCACCCAAGTCACGTTACTTCTAGTGACAATTTTCATTAAAATAAGATGCCCTAAATTATATTTCTTAAAAAACACATACAATTTAAAAGGAATGTTACGAAAATTAAATTAGTATGTGGAATAAGATTCTTTTATTGATCCAAATGAATGGAAATATTTTTTGATTAAATTGTATGTATTCATTTTCAGCACATAAAAAATACATATTTTAGCAAGACTACATTTTACAATTCATAACAATTTAAACACAACATGTCTAAAATATTTCTCTAGAGTGGAACTCAGCCATCAGTGAACTCCTTTAGTAGGGACAATAATGACTTAGTGATCATATCACAGAAACATAATCACAAAAAATAAGAACGAATATTAAGGCAAAGATTTGGTTGTTAAAAAAAAAAGTAAATAAATTTGTACTCAAATTTCTTTCTAACACCAGCAGTAAATCAAACAAATTATTGCACCAAATATCTTTCTTATTCGATGCTGGAATAGTTTAACATATGGTGTGTCAACATTTGAATGGTTGTGGGGCATGTGAAGGATAATGTTACTAAACCGCCAATAAAAAAGGAAAACCTTTGGCACCCTGTTTATTGAGGTCTTGACCAAACTATTGTTTAGAGAAGCTGTTGACAACATTTGTGTCCAGATTTTCAAATAGAGAAATTCAAATCTTAAACATGTTTCTTGGTTATTTTAGTTTTAAAGTATAGGGTTAGTCAAAGTAAAGTATCACCTATGACGTAGCAGATATTTTAATGGTCTCTGGATGAATTGAAGCAATGTTTCTTTTTGGTGAGATGAGATAATAATAAGGTACAACAAAAAACACAGCCCCATAGCAAAGTCATATAAAAGTACATAAACTCAATTAGGTAAAAAACCGCTGTCCTATAGCATAGTCATATAACATTACATAGGGTCATTAAGATAGAAAACCAATGCTCTATAGTAAAGTCATATCAAATTACTTAGATTCATTAAGATAGAAAACCAATGCTCTATAGCACAGTCATATCAAATTACTTAGATTCATTAATATAGAAAACCAATGCTCTATAGTAAAGTCATACCAAATTACTTAGATTCATTAATATAGAAAACCAATGCTCTATAGTAAAGTCATACCAAATTACTTAGATTCATTAATATAGAAAACCAATGCTCTATAGTAAAGTCATATCAAATTACTTAGATTCATTAATATAGAAAACCAATGCTCTATAGCACAGTCATATCAAATTACTTAGATTCATTAATATAGAAAACCAATGCTCTATAGCACAGTCATATCAAATTACTTAGATTAATTAAGATAGAAAACAATGCTCTATAGCAAAGTCATATAAAAATACATTACTCTGCAGGCTAAAGAATTTCATATAAAACTCATTTCTCTATGTTGAGAAGGTTATGTCACTCATCCAAAATACTCCTTAAAACTCTTGTTAAAAAATATGAACTTAAAATAAAAAAATAATGTAATAATTTTCAGTCTAAATATATCCTGAAGTCATATGACATCCAAGACCCACCTTTTCCTGTAATATATTTAGATATTGTTGATATATAACACAATGTGTGTTGTTTTTTTTACCTCAGCTGTGATACTGGTGGGGACTGTGAGTGTCTCTGTGATGCCATTTCGGCTTATGCTGCCCACTGCAATGAAATCGGAGCCCCTGCAAAATGGAGACACCAGAGACTTTGTCGTAAGTTGTGACCTACTTTTTCTCATTTGTTCATTATCTTTGGTGTGCTAAGGATTAGTCCTTAGAACCTGTTCATTTTTTGTATTTTGTGTCTTCTTTTATATTCATAGAAATCAAGGATAAATAAAGCATCTTTAACATATTAGACTACAATTAAAGAAAACCTATATCCTCTTTAACAAGTTAGATTGCCATTAGAGAATAAATATAACATCTTTAACATATTAGACTACAATTAAAGGAAACCTATATCATCTTTAACAAGTTAGATTGCCATTAGAGAATAAATATAACATCTTTAACATATTAGACTACAATTAAAGAAAACCTATATCCTCTTTAACAAGTTAGATTGCCATTAGAGAATAAATATAACATCTTTAACATATTAGACTACAATTAAAGAAAACCTATATCCTCTTTAACAAGTTAGATTGCCATTAGAGAATAAATATAACATCTTTAACATATTAGACTACAATTAAAGGAAACCTATATCCTCTTTAACAAGTTAGATTGCCATTAGAGAATAAATATAGCATCTTTAACATATTAGACTACAATTAAAGGAAACCTATATCATCTTTAACAAGTTAGATTGCCATTAGAGAATAAATATAACATCTTTAACATATTAGACTACAATTAAAGGAAACCTATATCCTCTTTAACAAGTTAGATTGCCATTATAGAATAAATATAGCATCTTTAACATATTAGACTACAATTAAAGAAAACCTATATCATCTTTAACAAGTTAGATTGCCATTAGAGAATAAATATAGCATCTTTAACATATTAGACTACAATTAAAGGAAACCTATATCCTCTTTAACAAGTTAGATTGCCATTAGAGAATAAATATAGCATCTTTAACATATTAGACTACAATTAAAGGAAACCTATATCATCTTTAACAAGTTAGATTGCCATTAGATAATAAATATAGCATCTTTAACATATTAGACTACAATTAAAGAAAACCTATATCATCTTTAACAAGTTAGATTGCCATTTGAGAATAAACATAACATCTTTAACATATTAGACTACCATTTTTGACTTAAATGAGGATATATTATAAAAAAAGTTGAAACATACCATTAAATAAATCCCCACCATTTAGTAAAACTCTCCACCATTTTGATCCACAGCCATACAGTGTGAGGGTGGAAGTATATATGACCCTTGTGGATCAAGTTGTCCTGAGGCTTGTGGAGTGTCTCCAAACAAGACAAGCACCCTGTGTTCTTCATTGACATGTTTGGAAGGATGCTACTGTCCCGAGGGTTATGTACGATCAGGTGCGTTTATATTTTTACATCCTAAGCAGTTTTTTTTGTTGAACAATTTCAAGGAAAATTGAACCCAAATTCACCAACTCACCCACCAATGCTATTTGCTCTAATTCACCAACTCACCCACCAATGCTATTTGCTCTAATTCACCAACTCACCCACCAATGCTATTTGCTCTAATTCACCAACTCACCCACCAATGCTATTTGCTCTAATTCACCAACTCACCCACCAATGCTATTTGCTCTAATTCACCAACTCACCAACCAATGTTATTTGCTCTAATTCACCAACTCACCCACCAATGTTATTTGCTCTAATTCACCAACTCACCAACCAATGTTATTTGCTCTAATTCACCAACTCACCCACCAATGCTATTTGCTCTAATTCACCAACTCACCCACCAATGTTATTTGCTCTAATTCACCAACTACCCACCAATGTTATTTGCTCTAATTCACCAACTACCCACCAATGTTATTTGCTCTAATTCACCAACTCACCCACCAATGTTATTTGCTCTAATTCACCAACTCACCAACCAATGTTATTTGCTCTAATTCACCAACTCACCCACCAATGTTATTTGCTCTAATTCACCTATTCACCAACCAATTTTATTTGCTCTAATTCACCAACTCACCCACCAATGCTATTTGCTCTAATTCACCAACTCACCCACCAATGCTATTTGCTCTAATTCTTCAACTCACCAACCAATGTTATTTGCTCTAATTCACCAACTCACCCACCATTGTTATTTGCTCTAATTCACCAACTCACCCACCAATGTTATTTGCTCTAATTCACCAACTCACCCACCAATGTTGTTTACTCTAATTCAGTCACTGTTAACCAATGGTACATGCTAAAAGTGTTTCCATATATTATTATTAAATAAATTTCTTTATTCTATTTTCTGAGATTGCACTTAATGAATATAAATACAAGTTTGGGCATATATATTTTATTCTAAATGTAGCTTTATTTGTAACATTAAATTGACAATCTTGAACTGAAATGTCGTGAATGCAATACTATCAGATCTAGATGACATTGACAACTCCCACTGTATTCCAAGATCGGAATGTCCATGTGTTGATGAGAAGGGGCACTCAATTCCTAACGGTCAGATTGTTACCATCAATTGCCAAGTTTGGTAATCTTCTTTTTTATTCTTCTTAGTAATTATTTTTTACTCAATGATTTGATAAGCATTAGAAATTGTATTAAATTAATTTTTTAAATTAGGAAAACAATGTCAGCTGCCATGATATCGCTTGTATCATCCTGAACAATCATAGGTTCTTCATCTACAAAATATAAAACATTTTTAACTTAACTTCAGATAAATTATATTAGCTATTGTGTATTCTTTCTTACTTAAGTATGGACAATTACGGCATTTACAGTATTATAATAAAGTAATGCAAAGACCATTTTAATGTAATTAGAGCCATAATGAAATTTTTTAAAATATGTCTTAACATTCTCCAGTAACAACTGAAATTTTTAAATTTTTTAAATAAATGAAAGCATTTTTTATAACTGATTGGAATGTTACAAAATACAATTCATTTAAACCCTTGTTTTAATTCAGACAGCCAAGAGAATTGTATGATACATAATAACTAGCCCAATTGTAACCTTTATTTAGTGAATGCACAGAAGGAGAACTGAAATGCACAGGCGAGCCATGCAAAACTGAATGTGAGGAAAATGAATATCTGTGCAATGACGGGCATTGCATCTATTACAAAAGGAAATGTGATGGTGTGCCTGATTGCAAGGATGGTGCTGATGAATTTGATTGTGAAGGTTTGTTTAGATAATTTCTTCTCTTTTGATTACTATTTTCAAATGTTGGCTACTTAGAAAATATGCATGCCAGCAAAGGCCTTTGAATGTGTTTCATGCAGTATAAATACAGTGGAACCTCTCATAACGAGTTTAATTCGTTCCAGACTCTTACTCGTTAAGCGAAACACTAGTTAAACGAAACAATTTTTCCCATACAAATCAATGTATAATACAATAATGCGTTCCATGCTGAAAAAATACTAATTTTTCAAAAATTTTTATTAACATTTATTCAAATAAAATTACTTATGAATTGTTAAGGAGTGTAACAACTTGGAATACAATTTAGATTTGAAACAAAAAACGTAAATAAAAATATGAATTTATGACAAATAATTAATCCTTTTTAACTAGAAAACTGTCTAAAGACATTTGTTTTTGCTGACGCTTCAAAATTTGACAAAAATGTGTCACAGCATTATCATTGAATAAATTTGTAGCACGAATAGCCACCTCCTTATTAGGGTGATGCTTCTCAATGTACGATGCAACCGTTTCCCATACTTTCAGCATTTCTCTTATTGCGCTAGAAGATTGTTACTCTGCTTCTTCCTCCTCCATTAATGAGCTCTCCTCCATAATTTTTTGCTGTTAAACACGATGCAACTCCATAAGCTCTTCGGTGGTCAACTCTTGTCTGTGCTCTTTCACAAGCTCTTCAATATTGTTGTTGTCCACCTCGAGTCTCATGATATTGGCCAATGACACAATCTCGTTAACTGTAGACTCCACAGGTACTGTTTCACAATCACATTCAACAACACTCTCTGGCCAAAGTTTTTTCCAAGCAGAAGTGAGGGAAAAAGGAACTTCCCCTTTCTGCGTAACTTGTTATGCGAAATGTTGCTCGTTAAGGGAGCAACTTCTTCACATTTTTTTTCCTCGTTATGCGAATTACTCGTTATGAGAGGTGCTCGTTATGAGAGGTTCCACTGTATATGTTTTACCTGGCATGAATTCAATGAATTTTTTTAAGGCTTATTCTAAACGTTGCATTATTCTATTATCATTATAGTAGATCATTATTAATATTTTAAATATTTTTATGAACAATATCTATCTACTTTAGATATCTGTGAGGGCTTTCTTTGCGACAATGGCCATTGTGTCGGAAATACAACAGTCTGTGATGACAAGTTGGACTGTATGGACAACAGTGATGAGAAAGACTGCGGTATGTTCTCGCTGATATTTTATAAAAGACTCAGTCTGTGAGAAAATAAATGTAATTATTGATGTGACATAAAATAGTCTGGAAATGGTGGTGGTACTCCCATATTTTGAATTTCAATCAGAGGTTCATAAAATTTCTTGTCTTTGATCTCTTTTTGTTAGACAAAATGGTTTTATCCCTACTTAACTAATATTTCATGCATCACACTTTGATTATTAACATTTTGCTATATTGATCACATATTGACATGACAACCTCTATCAATGATTAAAACCTAGGAAATGTTTGGTGAGTCACAGTGAAACAACCTCATGCAGGTGGAAAAGGTAAAAAAAAATTCAAATGTGTTTTTTTTATACATTTTCCATTTCTAGACATTGAATGTAAAGATGATGAATTCAAATGTCCTGACAGTATGCAGTGCATACCCATTGATTATCTTTGTGATGGTACTGTGGACTGCTGGTATGGACAGGATGAACTTGATTGTAAAGGTATTGAAACATTATTTGTGAAAGCAATTAGTCAAACATTTCTTGTGAAGGTAATTAGTCAAACATTATTTGTGAAGGTAATTATACAAACATTTGTGAAGGTAATTGATAAAACATTATTTATGAAGGTAATTGGTAAAACATTGAAGGCAATTAGTCAAAAATTATTTGTGAAGGTAATTAGTCAAACTTTATTTGTGAAGATAATTAATCAAATATCTTATTTAAAGCTCACTTTTGTACCAAAGAAAATAAAGTTACAAATTTGAAGATGTTTTCTTTAAGTTTTATCATTAAGTAGATACGTAAAACCTTTTTAGAAAAAACAACATTTCTGTAAATGCCATTAAATGGACACACATACCATTGCCGCTGGGTTTCAAAAATGTAACTTTGTAATGTGATGCTTACCATTATTGCCAATGTGGTCTGAAAAATGATTATCACCTATATGATTGCTGTTTCAGTTTGTCCAGAAAATGAAACCCATTGTAATATCTCAATCTGCATACCTAAAGACACTCACTGCGATGGCCATGATGACTGTGGGGATGGCTCTGATGAGATTGGATGCAGTAAGTTTCTTTTCCTTTCCATCACCACTATGTTGCAATAGTTAGAACAAAAGAAATAAACATTCCGCCTGTTCAACTATTAGATAAAGAAAAACATAAAATATTTGTTTATTACAATTAGATTCAAATTGTCACATCGTATGTCATGAAACAAGTTTTAACATTTAATTGATTTTTATAAACAGCTTTTATTTTCCATATGAATATTACATGAGGATTTTTTTAATATGTCATTACATTTGAAAGCAATATAAATAATTACAAATGAGACACCAGTTATTTCCCTCATTCAGTTTTCTATATGTATGTTTTATATAGATATATATATATATATGTTAAATTAAAGCTGTTGTGATTGCTTGTGATTTTTTTTTGGACAACAATATTAACGCACAAAATTCTTGTCAGTTCTAGTTCAAAATACTTTTATTAATCAAGAATACAAAGTCAGGCCTTTTTTTTTTTTTTTTTTGAAGCCCCGTCTTTGGAGATATTTTGTCTTTAGTTCCATTAAACCTAATTGTTCTTTTTTTTTTGCTTTTTTTTTTTTTTTTTTTTTTTTTATTTTTTTTTTTTATTTAAAAAATAAAATTTTGTTTTTTTTTTTTTTTTTTTTTTGAAGCCCCGTCTTTGGAGATATTTCGTCTCTAGTTCCATTAAACATAATTGTTCTTTTCTTTTTGCTTTTCAGCCTATCCCACAACTACAGAACCTGAAGGTTTGTGATTTGTTATCTTTCAATCAACTAAACTAAACATTGAGCCTTAGTGTCTAAAGTTCTCATCTTTTTCAGCATTATTTTTTGTTAATATGAAGTAAACCGTACCTTTTGTTTGTTAATATGAAGTCAACCGTACCTTTTGTTGGTTGACTCAAGGCATGTGGAATTGAGAAAGATCATTTTACCCTTGGATGTGTGGGTAAATATTGGACATCATCAAGATGTAATGTAACAGGTGGACCTTAGAAATGCAGCCGTGAAGTTTTAAAATAACTCTACTCAAAGATGCATTGCCCCATGGTACCCCATGCTCAAAAAAGCTGCACAGCTGAGCATTGAATTATAAAATGACTGACTCTGTTATGAATGATAGTATTTTATACAATATCATATTATAAGCCTGCTCCTATGATCATCAGTCGATTATTACCTTTTTCTGTCCACATCGGTCCATTATTACTTTTTACTATCAACATCTGTTACTTATTACCTTTTACTGTCAAGTTCTGTCAATATACCTTTTACTCAGTCCATTATTGCCTTTTATTGTCAATACAGTCCATTATTACCTTTAACTGTCAACATCAGTTTGTTATTACCCTTTTACTGCCAACATCAGTGCCTCGATAACTGTTATCATTAAGTCATTGATTACCTTTTACTGTGATTATTAATGAATTTTTACTTTTTATTGAGAATATCAGTGGGACATAAATTTTGCCAAGTCTTTGCTAGGATTCCAACCATGTTTCAAAGCTGCGTGGCAGGAAATTTTTCCTAGCCGTGACGCTATCTATAAATTTTATCAGAAACTGTATCATATTAGAGAGAGTATGATATTAGAGACTGTATGATATCAGAGACTTTGATGGATTGGTATCATTGGTGATGCAGATTTGGATTTAGATCAGCTGGGGGGTCAGTGCAGGAAGGCAAAAGAACATGGATGTGTCTGAGTGGAAGGATGTGGTGAACCACACCAGAGCCCTCCACAGACTGTGGTGCTATTGATCATGCAGCATGCAAATTGATACCTTTTTAAGGAACCAACTATTGTCCGTCGGTCCACTTAATATTTATATAGCTAGCTGGATACCTCAAACTGCTACCAAGAAAAATGATCCAACACTTGAATGATTTCCCCCCTCCTAGAATGCCTGTACACCCTGGACACATTCACCCAGTCTGGGAATGGTTTGACAGTCACCACCAACTCTGGCTTTGGTGACAGCGTCTTTACTGCTGCTGGCTGGACCTCGGCGAGCGTGGTACCCGGCGTGCTCGAGATAGTGCTTCAAAGTCAATTCGCCCCCACTCTGTATGAAATCAGCTTCACCATCAAGAACGGCGTGGGGCTGAACTTCACACTGACCATTTTTGTTGAGAATGGCAATCTGATAGTTGAGGTGAGATCAAAGAAAATAAGCTTGAAAATCTTCAGATTATCGTTTCCTTAAGTTTTGAAATTATTACTAATGTTGCATTTAGTTGTACTTCAAAATAAACAAATAATGTAATGCATGTCCCACACTGACCAGGATTGAACTCTTCGCAGGCCACATAACATTACAATATCAAATGAAATAAACACCAAATAAATTATATTAATTGGTTCTCATTGATCTATTATTCATTAAATTATCAGAGACGGCTGATAACACATGCCGTACACGCATAAATAAATTGTTTAGACTGAATTTAAATATAACTTTTAAAAAATAAAAAATATTTGTATGTGGCCAGAGGGTTTTCCCTCCCTGCTCTAATTCTTATTTGAAAGTATAATGTCGAACCTTAATCTGAATTTCCATCAATAATTTTGTTTCCAGCAACACCAGATCAGAGAAGACCCCTTCACGTTCAGCAAAAAGTATATGAGTTATTTTGATAAGATCACAATCACCACCACAGCAACAATCTCATTACTGAGCTTGGTAGTCTGCTATGAGCCTGAAGGTAAATACAATGACAGAAGTCCTGTTGGGGTTATAATCCTAAGTATAAAATTGCAGTATTGCATCAGATCCAAGTTACCTAAGTCCTTGTGACTATTAGCTATAGAAGTTGAAATGATGAATCTTATCTAATTTGTAGAAGAAATATCTAGGATCAAGGAAACTGGAGTCTCATAACTAAGGCTAAGTGAACAGGAGTCTCATAACTAAGGCTAAGTAAACAGGAGTCTCATAACTAAGGCTAAGTGAACAGGAGTCTCATAACTAAGGCTAAGTGAACAGGAGTCTCATAACTAAGGCTAAGTAAACAGGAGTCTCATAACTAAGGCTAAGTGAACAGGAGTCTCATAACTAAGGCTAAGTGAACAGGAGTCTCATAACTAAGGCTAAGTAAACAGGAGTCTCATAACTAAGGCTAAGTAAACAAGAGTCTCATAACTAAGGCTAAGTAACCAGGAGTCTCATAACTAAGGCTAAGTAAACAGGAGTCTCATAACTAACTCTAATACATTTTTGTGCTTGGACACCTTAGAGGGAGATTATAATTTCTGAAATTATTATATTATTCCTTTAAATGCAAGAAATGTTGAAATGTATGTGAACTGTGCCAGGTCTGGTAACATTATTTTATTTTCTTCCTGCAGAAACAATAACCTCTACTCCTTTTGAAACAACAACTCCACAAGGTACTTCAATATCCATTTAGTCATGGGCCTTTATTTGTTTAACCCTTTCATTAGTGCTGGTCTCGGGTATCGATTTTTGCTGACTCAGCGTGTTTTGTGTGTGTGTGTGTAAAAGAAGAAATTTTCGATATTTTTCATCATCTATTGGATTTGCTTTTTAACTTCTTTATAGATTAACTTATAAAGAAATATATAGCATTGAAATATGACGTCAACATGACTTCTTTGGTATTTTAGAAAATTTCTTTGCCTCTTTGTTATGACGACAATGTGACGTCCTTGGTAATTGAAAGTGGGTGATCGTGACGTCGCGTCTATGTCATTGGTAGCAAAGTGTTTAATTTCCAGTAAAAAAATTTCATTTAAAATGATTAAATATTGATAATCTTTTTTGACTTGATCAAGACAAATGAGAATATTTCTGTTGAAATTTGTGGACTTTGAAATACTTTGCCTACCTTTCATGACCTTTGTCACATTAAAAACTGCGCAAATTCTTGTCTCGAAGCAGAGGAAGTGTGTCCAGATGGCTTCTCTGTGCTGAAACCAGAATTCTTTGGTACGGGTGCTGATAACATTTTCACCCCATCAAGAGACCCCAGCTCCATCGAATTTGAAGTTAAAGTCACGGACAAACGAGTGCAACAAATTAATGTGACATCAGTCACGTTGAAATTATACGGAATCCTCACAGTCTACGTCATCCTCACATATAAGGATGGAGTTACCATAAACAATAAGGTACATTTGTCTAGTTGAACTCCTCATATGGTAAACTCATCATCATCCTGATCAAAAGCCATCTTGGGCATGTGCTCCTGGGCCTAAAAGCCATGGTGAAAAATAAGTGGGTCTTCCTTAGTTGGTCCTTTTACTAGACACTAGATTTTTGTGTAGGTAATTGTGGTCTGATTGACCATTCCCTCCAAAATTTATGGAAACAGCATGGTGGAATGTGGGGTCTAAGTGGCAAGAGCTCTTGTAGTTGGGGGGGGGGGGGGGTGGGTTCTAAAGGTTAAGAGCTTTCTTGGGGGTCTAAGGGGCAAGAACTTTCGTGGGGGGTGTAAGAACTTTTGCATTGTCCCTTCCATACCTTTTTGGCTGTAGAACAGATATGAAGCTGGTTTGGAAGGTCAACCTTGTATGTTTTGGTAATGGGGAGGGAGCTGTCTGCCTGCAGAACAGATATAGAGCTGGTTTGGCAAGTCACACTTCTATGTTCTGATAATGGGGAGGGAGTTGTCTGGCTGCAAGGGCCGAGATAAAAGCTGCTGGGGCTGGTCACCAGTTTGTGGTTGGACCACTTGTACAAAAGATGGACCTAATTCATTAGCCAGTCGGAAGGCCTCCGCCCTCGGGCTCCACTTAGGTTGCAATGGTGGTGTCTGAGCTTGAGGATGCTATTTTTAGTGAGTGGTTGATAGAAGAGTGATAAACTCTCAATGGTTGTGTTAATGTAGTATGGTAATTCTAGTGTGTTTATTCTAGTCACTGTGTTAAATCATTTAGACCTATCTCCTGTTGTGCAAGGAGGGAAAAATTAGATGTTTTTTGTAAGCGCATTAGTGTCAACTATATTTTATAAACACATTGATTATAACTATATTTTGTAAGTTCATTAATTAAAAATGTATTTTTCTTTTTTTTTCTTTTTTTTTCCCACAAGACCATCTTTTGTCATTTCCATTCCTTTCCTTAACTTATTTTAAAGTTTAACAAAATTGTTTAAAAAATTCATCTTTTCCAATCACAGTTCAATGTAGAATCTGAGATCGTGACTTATTTCCCTGAAAATGGAGTTGAAATACAGAGCATTTTCTTTCAACTTGAGGTTGATGAAAATAGTCAAAAATATGCAAGTGCACAGTATCTTAATGCTACAGGATGCATTGAAGGTAACAGCTGATGATTATATATATATATATATATAAATATATATATATATATATATATATATATATTAGTGACACAGAGTGTTTTATTTATATTCTTGAGGTTGATGAAAATAGTCAAAAATATGCAAGTGCACAGTATCTTAATGCTACAGGATGCATTGAAGGTAACAGCTGATGATTATATATATATATATATAAATATATATATATATATATATATATATATATATTAGTGACACAGGGTGCTTTGATGATATCAATTAGATTTCATATTGTCAGTTCAGCATTTCATAAGTTTTAATTTTTGAAATGCAACATTTTTTTAGATTGGATATTTAAAATGCTGCATTAGATTGCATTTTGGGATTTAACCCTCAAACTGTAGTCGGCCGACAAAATCGGCCGATATTCTCGTTCTGTTGTGTGGCAGCCGAAAAAAATCGGCCGATAAAAAGCATGGTCCGATAGCAACTTCCAATCCAATATTTAACCGAAATTATAGCCACTTCCTTCTATTAATAATTTAATCAACTTCCGGGTCAAGCGTTTTCTTGATAACTTAACAATAAGTACTTTTTAATCGGAATTTTATATTTCTGTTTTTTTTATAGCTAAAATTGCGGAAGCTATGACTGGGCCTTCAGTGCGAGAACTAATATAAGTATTTTTGAAAGCTTTTTAGGAGAGGATTTAAGTGATACTGATGATGATTTTAATATCCCCACGACATCTCACTTCAGATTCTTCTTTTCGTGAATGATACTAGTATTAGTGATACTGAAGTAGGCCTACTGAGGCTACTGTTTGAGCCAGGCCTGGAGGTTGGGCAAGGACTGACTGAATTTTAGTCACAGAAGCTACAGATTATAGATCAGAACTAATAAATTTTATAGTTTAACAACCCAAATCAGTTCCACAGTTCCTTTTTAAATGTTTACTAGTCAATAATAACTATTCTGCCTGAGATTTTGTATTTTGTGCTTGGTTTTAGCTGTGGTCCCAGTTTCTAATATAAATGACCTAAAATTACTAAAATTGCTTTTAGAGGTTTAATTGTAATCAAAACCTTAGCAAACTATACATTTTCTTAAAGATAAATGAATTGGCTACAAATTTAGATTGCGTTTTAAGTGTATATATAAAATTAATGATGTTATGAGCACTTGAAAGCAACACATTTTGTCGATTTTTATTCTCTTGAGCACTCCAAGGTCAAGGACACTGAGCAAAATTTTTTTTACGGGGTGGGCAATATAGCCAACTTTATCCCCACCCATTTACCTTTCTAAAAATATATAATTATTGGGGTCTTGCATCAATATTTCTATGTCATTTAATGCAATTTCAAAAGACACTCAAAAGGCTCTGAAAAGCTCCACACCACAGAATGATGCATGCCACAGTTCGAGGGTTAAAATGGGAGCTGAGAAAAAAAATGCATTTGACAAAGTGTATGAAAGGCAATTCAAAAATAGATTTCTCTAACTGATGTTAAACTACATTGAGCTAAATGTTTTAGATAGTTCACAACAGTTTTTCTTTGTCATTATGGCATTTCTTTTTTATACAAATGAAACGTTCATCTGTGTAATTTGTTCCTCCAGTGGCCAACTGCACTCTTGGTTATTGTAAAGATGTATGTCTAGACACAATTACAGATCTATGCTATTCCCAATGCCCACCTGAGTATTGTTGTAAGTTTTTTTTTTTTTTTTAAAGAATTGTATATGTTTTTGATGCTATCTTCATTAGTTTATAGTGTTACAGATTTTACTTTTCGGTATGATAACAATAGAATTTTTTTTTTTTTTTTATTTTTTTTTTTTTTTTCATTACCCACCTAAGTTTTTTTTTAAGTTTTTTTTTTTTTTTTTAAAGAATTGTATATGTTTTTGATGCTATCTTCATTAGTTTATAGTGTTACAGATTTTACTTTTCGGTATGATAACAATAGAATTTCATTTACTTTAAAAATTACTCTGTTTTAACTCTTTTAGTATAGAGTCTTCATCTGCCCTTGGAATGACTTAAATTCTTGAGCACAAGAAAAGTTAAAAGTCCCTAAGATATGATCAATAAGCTCTGATAACTAGTCTGATAGCCTTGACTTTGATATCAGTGTAAAATGTAATGAAAGGAGAAAGTTAAATTATAAAACCTGTAAATAATATCTATTAGACTTCATTTCAGACCACAGTTGTGGAAAGAGAGCTGTTATATAGCAATTTCCAATTTCCATTTAAAATATTAGCAATAATTATACATTCCATTCAGTTAAACGATATTGAATCAATGATTCATACTAGCTTTCATATAGCATACATTCCATTCAGTTAAACGATATTGAATCAATGATTCATACTAGCTTTCATATAGCATACATTCCATTCAGTTAAACGATATTGAATCAATGATTCATACTAGCCTTCATATAGCATACATTCCATTCAGTTAAACGATATTGAATCAATGATTCATACTAGCTTTCATATAGCATACATTCCATTTACTCTAAGTAGACGTTTTGTGTTAATTTATAAGTAGCCTTAAATACAATAACATCAAATTTAAAAAAAATTGAGACTTCTTATGGACAGTTGTTTTTGTTAAAATATATCCAGCAGATAAATAGTCTTATCAAATATTATTTAGCATTTAAAAGGTTTTTAACCAAAATAAAAAATTTGACAATGTGATTCCAAAAAACCTATTTAGAAAATGACACAGTCATTTATTACAACTATTCAAGACCAGAGCTTTTATTTTGACTGCAGATGTTTAATGCAGTAATTCTATTTTTAACAGTTACTACTCCTACGACCACCACAAGTACTATAGCCACTCCAACACAAAGCACTCCCAGTACCCAGAGTACTTCAGAATCATCAAGAACTCCCATTTTTTCAAGCACAACCACTCTTGAAACACGAAGCACCATAAGCTTGACCAGCACCCAAAGTGCATCCAGTACACCTGGCACCACTGTTATGCCAGGTCAAACTGAATATACTCTAAGACCAACGCCACCGGTGTCACCAAACATTCCAGTGTCTTCCAGCACTCCAACAGGTTTGTCATGTTGTTTTTAGCACTGAGATGTCACCAAGTACTTAAGCTGTTAAATCTTGGTCATGAAAGTCATGTGAACAGGAACATTATAATGACTAGTCTTATATGAGATGAATTATGTATCACAGAAGTCATACTTGGTCATCTATATAGGATTGTAATGAAAGCGCTGTAATATTGTTGTGTTTTGTATGTTCTTATGGTTAGGAGAAACTCAGATATTACAGTTTAAAAACATGTGCACAAATGAATATCACACTGTGTTTAAATTTGTATTGTTTTAAAAAAAAAAAAAAATTTGCATTCAATTTTTCTATTTTTTTAATAGAAATAACAACATCAGCTCCACTTGAAACTACAACCCCACAAGGTATTTCCATTTATGCTTAGCTAAAATTCAACAATTCAACAATTTTATTACACTGTAAAAATAAAAATAAATTTTTTTTCTTTAAATGCTGAAAGTTTGTATTGACCAAATCTTAAGTAATAAGAATATTGTTAATTCCTGGCTATTGAATGAGTAGATTTAGTGTTTATTGCTGGCTCTGGGTGATAAGATTCAGCGTTGAGAGTAGATTTAGTGTTTATTGCTGGCTATTGAATGAGTAGATTTAGTGTTTATTGCTGGCTATTGAATGAGTAGATTTAGTGTTTATTGCTGGCTATTGAATGAGTAGATTTAGTGTTTATTGCTGGCTATTTATGAGTAGATTTAGTGTTTGTTGCTGGCTATTGAATGAGTAGATTTAGTGTTTGTTGCTGGCTATTCAATGAGTAGATTTAGTGTTTATTGCTGGCTTTTGAATGACTAGATATAGTGTTTATTGCTGGCTTTTCAATGAGTAGATTTAGTGTTTATTGCTGGCTCAGGGTGATAAGATTCAGCGTTGAGAGTAAATTTTGTGTTAATTGCTGGCTATTCAATGAGTAGATTTAGTGTTTATTGCCTGCTATTCAATGAGTAGATTTAGTGTTTATTGCTGGCTATTGTATGAGTAGATTTAGTGTTTATTGCTGGCTATTGAATGAGTAGATTTAGTGTTTATTGCTGGCTATTGAATGAGTAGATTTAGTGTTTATTGCTGGCTATTGTATGAGTAGATTTAGTGTTTATTGCTGACTTTTGAATGAGTAGATTTAGTGTTTATTGCTGGCTATTGAATGAGTAGATTTAGTGTTTATTGCTGGCTATTGAATGAGTAGATTTACTGTTTATTGCTGGCTATTGAATGAGTAGATTTAGTGTTTATTGCTGACTTTTGAATGAGTAGATTTAGTGTTTATTGCTGGCTATTGAATGAGTAGATTTAGTGTTTATTGCTGGCTATTGAATGAGTAGATTTAGTGTTTATTGCTGGCTATTGAATGAGTAGATTTAGTGTTTATTGCTGACTTTTGAATGAGTAGATTTAGTGTTTATTGCTGGCTATTGAATGAGTAGATTTAGTGTTTATTGCTGGCTATTGAATGAGTAGATTTACTGTTTATTGCTGGCTATTGAATGAGTAGATTTAGTGTTTATTGCTGGCTATTGAATGAGTAGATTTACTGTTTATTGCTGGCTATTGAATGAGTAGATTTACTGTTTATTGCTGGCTATTGAATGCCTTGTAGTACAAACATGTAAGCCTCCCTTCATGCAATTGCCATTTCTAAAAACAATATTCATTCATGGTCCACTCCTACTATGCTTTTAAAAAAGACCAAGATCTCTCAGCCTAGTTTAATATTATCCTTAGTGCAAAGATTTGTGGTTCTTCCATCAAAATCGTCCAGGACCATCGAGTTATCCAGTAAGGGGGGTGGGTGTGTTACGGTGAGCTTGTAGGTGGCTTGCTAGTCTGATCCATGCTTGGAATAATCTCTGGCACCGCAGGCAGGGGATAGTTGCTGCAGAAGGTGATCTAATATTGCTCTTTTGGGCTACCCTGCGTGTCTCAGCTGTGGTTATCCTACTGGCTTCATGAGATTTATACCCCTTCTTGATAGCTGCTCTCCACCTTGCTCTGTCCTGGGCTACCTGCACCCATTGAGTAGGGTCGATGCTGAAGGCCTTTAGTGCAACTTTCAGTGAGTCTTTGTAATGCTGTTTTTTACCTTCTTGGGAGCGCTTGCTATTGTTAGTTCTCTGAAGAATATCAGTTTTGGGAGCTGGTGGTCTTCAATACGGGGTACGTGTCCCATGCAATGGAGTTGAGACTGCATCAGGGTGGTGGAGATACTAGGCAGTTTAGCTATAGCGAGGACCTCTGTGTCAGGAAGTTTGTCTTGCCACCTAATGCTGAGGAGTTTGCTGAGGCAGGTTGTGTGAAAATGGTTCAGTTTCTTGGCATGATGCTGGTAGACTGTCCACGTTTCACATCCATAGAGCAATGTTGAGAGGACTGCAGCGCTATAGACCTTGATTTTCGTTTCTCGTCTGATACCTCTCCTGTCCCAAACAGTGCTGCAGAGCCTGCCAAATATGGCACTAGTTTTTGCGAGTCTGGCATTAATTTCATCATCCATGAGGACAGATCTGGAGAGGGTGCTGCCCAAGTAAGTAAATTTAGCCACCGCATTAAGACGCTATCTGCTGATGATGATGTTTGACTCAACGTAGGGCTTACTGGGAGCTGGCTGATACATCACCTCAGTCTTCTTTGTGTTGATTGTGAGGCCAAAGTTATTGCAGGCCTCAGAGAAGACATCAGCGCTGTGTTGCATGGCGGCTTCTGAGGCAGCATTGAGGTCACATTCATCCGCAAACAGATGCTTGTGTGAATAATTAGACATCAACATGTATTAACAGTTCTGAAAGTAACCACATGAATTGCACTTGAGTGATTCCAAAAGTTATCCTATTTAAAAAAATCAACAATGATTTAACAGGGCAAAATGAAATCAAAGCAGTTCATTAAATTAGATTTGTAAAGAATACTAGATTTGTAAAGTATACTCGTCAAAATATTTATGACTGCATATGTTTAGTGCAATAATTATACACTCTACAGTTACTACCCCATCCACCACCACAAGTACAATAGCAACTCCACCGCAAAGCACTCCCAGTACCCAGAGTACTTCAGAATCACCAACAACTCCCATTTTTTCAAGCACAACCACTCTTGGTTCTACTCAAAGTACAACGCCACCACAGTCACCAAACATTCCAGAGTCTTCCAGCACTCCAAGATCAACAGGTATTACTCTAAAAAATCTTTTCCTGTGGATTATAAGTTTTGTGTAAAAATCAATGTTACAAAGATAAAAGACTTGGCTGCGCAAATTTGAAAATGATACGTGATCAGAACACACCATTTTCAAAAGCCATAAAGCAGCACGCATTAGGTAAAGATTTAAAAAGGAAACTCAAATTTTAATTTTTGTTTCCAAATATGGTTACTTAGAAAACTTTGTAAGAATATTTTTAGTAACTCATTTCTTTGTCCAACAGTAACAACATCAACAACGTTTGAAACAACCACCCCAAAAGGTATTTGAACATAGAAAAAAATATTTATCTTTAACTCATTGCTGATGACAGTGCTACCTCTGTACTTAATTTATATTCCTGAAAAAGGGAAGTAGCTCCATTTTGCTAGTCATTTACATTTGTAAAATATTTTTTGAAGCTTTTAAATATTAATTAATATTAATAAATTAAGAATAAATGCATCCAGACATGAATTAGGTTCAATAAAAGTATAACATTAATGGCAAACAAATAACGAGCAATGACCAAAAAATCAATTTTTGGCACCTCAGATAAACACAAGCTAGTTATGTGCTGTCCTAAAGCATCGGATGAACACATGGTAGTTATATACTGTACTAAAGAATCGGATGAACACATGCTAGTTACATACTGTACTAAAGCATTGGATGAACACATGCTAAGTATGGACTGTACTAAAGCATCGGAGGAACACATGCTAGTTATGTACTGTACTAAAGCATTGGATGAACACATGCTAGTTATGTACTGTACTAAAGCATTGGATGAAGACATGCTAGTTATGTACTTATGTACTGTCCTAAAGCATTGGATGAACACATGCTAATTATGGACTGTACTAAAGCATCAGATGAACACATGCTAGTAATGTACTGTACTAAAGCATCAGATGAACACATGCTAAGTATGGACTGTACTAAAGCATCGGAGGAACACATGCTAGTTATGTACTTTACTAAAGCATCAGATGAACACATGCTAGTTATGTACTGTCCTAAAGCATCAGATGAACACATGCTAATTATGGACTGTACTAAAGCATTGGATGAACACATGCTAGTTATGTACTGTCCTAAAGCATGGGATGAACACATGCTAATTATGGACTGTACTAAAGCATCGGATGAACACATGCTAGTTATGTACTGTCCTAAAGCATCAGATGAACACAACTTAATTATGTACTGTACTAAAGCATGGGATGAACACATGCTAATTATGTACTGTACTAAAGCATCGGATGAACACATGCTAGTTATGTACTGTACTAAAGCATTGGATGAACACATGCTAATTATGTACTGTACTAAAGCATGGGATGAACACATGCTAATTATGTACTGTACTAAAGCATCGGATGAACACATGCTAGTTATGTACTGTACTTGTACTAAAGCATCAGATGAACATATGCTAGTTATGTACTGTCCTAAAGCATCAGATGAACACATGCTAGTTATGTACTGTCCTAAAGCATTGGATGAACACATGCTAATTCTGGACTGTACTAAAGCATTGGATGAACACAAGCTAGTTATGTACTGTCCTAAAGCATTGGATGAACACATGCTAATTATGGACTGTACTAAAGCATCAGATGAACACATCTTAGTTATGTACTGTACTAAAGCATCAAATGAACACATGCTAGTTATGTACTGTACTAAAGCATGGGATGAACTAATGCTTGTGTTAAGTCAGTGGTTATTAACCTCATTGTAATAACATCTAACAAGGTTTGCCTGCTGGCAATTAGGATTATTCCTAGAGTTTGAGACTAGTGCGGAGATACTAATAACTATATTTGACTAATCAATATTTTATAATTGATAACTTTTTTTATATACCTTTCTGGCAATTTTATTTTCTTTATAATTTCATTATATATATTTTTACGAACGTTTTTTAAACTTTGATGAGCATTAAAGGTTTAATTTTAAGTCGGTTTCGTATATTACCCCTAAAAGCTGCAAAATGTCATAGAAAACTGATATCTTACCTACAAAAAAAACTTTTGAATTTTCTAAAAAATTTATGATTGGTGGAAAAAATCCAAAAAGTAAACAAAAAATAATTGAATTCAATTTTTTTTAACGAAGTGGCTATAGGGACCTGGGTCCCAGAAGTGAGAGGTTTGGATTAAAAAATATTTGAAATATTATTGTTGGGTTGTGAGAGACAAATTAGTATCCAATGAAAGATAATTGAATGGACTATAATATGTTTGTTAACTTACTTCTTTAGTTTAACTAAAATAAACTACCACAAATGATATCCAAAAAGCATTTAATCTAAATGGACCCGGGTTTGAATAGCGGTTATGCGTGTCTGGGTCCCTTAAGACTAAATGCTTTTTGGATGTCACTTGTGGAAGTTAATTTTAGTTAAACTGAAGAAGTAAGTTTAAAAACATATAGTCCATTCAATTATCTTTCATTTGATACCTCATTTTGTCTTAAAAGCCCTACAAAAATATTTAAAATATTTTTTAATAAACCCAAACTCTCACTTCTGACACCCAGGTCCGATTAAGCGCAGCCTTTCCTTAATGCACTTTATTTTAAAAAATAAATTAAAGAACTTATTATAATTTTAAAAAATCTTCTGGCATGTAAAGGAGAAATCATTTTTTTTAATGCCTATATTATTGTAAAAAATATAATTATGACAATCACAATGAGTGCTATCAGTCCAAATAAAATTAAAGATTTCCATTAAAGGTAGTACAAAAAGATAATGTTCTTACAAAACCATTGTAATCATTCAAATATTAGTCTCACCAGTTTCAAGTAACTATCAATTAAAAGTTAAATAAATATTGATATAAAATTCACTTGGTTCTGGAGAATACTGATAAAAAATAAATTATTACATTTTCTAGGCACCACTGCTACAACAACAACAAGTACAATAATAACTCCCCCAGAAGGTACTCCAGGATCACCTAGCACTCAAGGGTCTATAAGTACTCCTGGCTCGCCAAGTACACCTGAATCCCTAAGCACTCCTGGATCACCAAGCACACCAGAGAGCACTCCAGGGTCACCAAGCACACCAGGTTCACCTAGCACTGTTGAAACCCCAAGCACACCAGGATCACCAAGTACACCAGAATCTCCAAGCACACCTGGTTCACCAAGTACTCCAGGCTCATCAAGCACACCAGAGTCTCCCAGTACACCAGGGTCACCAAGTACTCCAAGTTCTATAAGTACTCCTGGCTCACCAAGTACACCTGAATCAGTAGGCACTCCTGGATCACCAAGCACACCAGAGAGCACTCCAGGGTCACCAAGCACACCAGGTTCACCTAGCACTGTTGAAAGCCCAAGCACACCAGGATCACCAAGTACACCAGAATCTCCAAGCACACCTGTTTCACCAAGTACTCCAGGCTCATCAAGCACGCCAGAGTCTCCCAGTACACCAGGGTCACCAAGTACTCCAAGTTCTATAAGTACTCCTGGCTCACCAAGTACACCTGAATCAGTAGGCACTCCTGGATCACCAAGCACACCAGAGAGCACTCCCGGGTCACCAAGCACACCAGGTTCACCTAGCACTGTTGAAAGCCCAAGCACACCAGGATCACCAAGTACACCAGAATCTCCAAGCACACCTGGTTCACCAAGTACTCCAGGCTCATCAAGCACACCAGAGTCTCCCAGTACACCAGGGTCACCAAGTACTCCAAGTTCTATAAGTACTCCTGGCTCACCAAGTACACCTGAATCAGTAGGCACTCCTGGATCACCAAGCACACCAGAGAGCACTCCAGGGTTGTTCACCTAGCACTGTTGAAAGCCCAAGCACACCAGGATCACCAAGTACACCAGAATCTCCAAGCACACCTGGTTCACCAAGTACTCCAGGCTCATCAAGCACACCAGAGTCTCCCAGTACACCAGGGTCACCAAGTACTCCAAGTTCTATAAGTACTCCTGGCTCACCAAGTACACCTGAATCAGTAGGCACTCCTGGATCACCAAGCACACCAGAGAGCACTCCAGGGTCACCAAGCACACCAGGTTCACCTAGCACTGTTGAAAGCCCAAGCACACCAGGATCACCAAGTACACCAGAATCTCCAAGCACACCTGGTTCACCAAGTACTCCAGGCTCATCAAGCACGCCAGAGTCTCCCAGTACACCAGGGTCACCAAGTACTCCAAGTTCTATAAGTACTCCTGGCTCACCAAGTACACCTGAATCAGTAGGCACTACTGGATCACCAAGCACACCAGAGAGCACTCCCGGGTCACCAAGCACACCAGGTTCACCTAGCACTGTTGAAAGCCCAAGCACACCAGGATCACCAAGTACACCAGAATCTCCAAGCACACCTGGTTCACCAAGTACTCCAGGCTCATCAAGCACACCAGAGTCTCCCAGTACACCAGGGTCACCAAGTACTCCAAGTTCTATAAGTACTCCTGGCTCACCAAGTACACCTGAATCAGTAGGCACTCCTGGATCACCAAGCACACCAGAGAGCACTCCAGGGTCACCAAGCACACCAGGTTCACCTAGCACTGTTGAAACCCCAAGCACACCAGGATCACCAAGTACACCAGAATCTCCAAGCACACCTGGTTCACCAAGTACTCCAGGCTCATCAAGCACACCAGAGTCTCCCAGTACACCAGGGTCACCAAGTACTCCAAGTTCTATAAGTACTCCTGGCTCACCAAGTACACCTGAATCAGTAGGCACTCCTGGATCACCAAGCACACCAGAGAGCACTCCAGGGTCACCAAGCACACCAGGTTCACCTAGCACTGTTGAAACCCCAAGCACACCAGGATCACCAAGTACACCAGAATCTCCAAGCACACCTGGTTCACCAAGTACTCCAGGCTCATCAAGCACACCAGAGTCTCCCAGTACACCAGGGTCACCAAGTACTCCAAGTTCTATAAGTACTCCTGGCTCACCAAGTACACCTGAATCAGTAGGCACTCCTGGATCACCAAGCACACCAGAGAGCACTCCAGGGTCACCAAGCACACCAGGTTCACCTAGCACTGTTGAAACCCCAAGCACACCAGGATCACCAAGTACACCAGAATCTCCAAGCACACCTGGTTCACCAAGTACTCCAGGCTCATCAAGCACACCAGAGTCTCCCAGTACACCAGGGTCACCAAGTACTCCAAGTTCTATAAGTACTCCTGGCTCACCAAGTACACCTGAATCAGTAGGCACTCCTGGATCACCAAGCACACCAGAGAGCACTCCAGGGTCACCAAGCACACCAGGTTCACCTAGCACTGTTGAAACCCCAAGCACACCAGGATCACCAAGTACACCAGAATCTCCAAGCACACCTGGTTCACCAAGTACTCCAGGCTCATCAAGCACACCAGAGTCTCCCAGTACACCAGGGTCACCAAGTACTCCAAGTTCTATAAGTACTCCTGGCTCACCAAGTACACCTGAATCAGTAGGCACTCCTGGATCACCAAGCACACCAGAGAGCACTCCAGGGTCACCAAGCACACCAGGTTCACCTAGCACTGTTGAAACCCCAAGCACACCAGGATCACCAAGTACACCAGAATCTCCAAGCACACCTGGTTCACCAAGTACTCCAGGCTCATCAAGCACACCAGAGTCTCCCAGTACACCAGGGTCACCAAGTACTCCAAGTTCTATAAGTACTCCTGGCTCACCAAGTACACCTGAATCAGTAGGCACTCCTGGATCACCAAGCACACCAGAGAGCACTCCAGGGTCACCAAGCACACCAGGTTCACCTAGCACTGTTGAAACCCCAAGCACACCAGGATCACCAAGTACACCAGAATCTCCAAGCACACCTGGTTCACCAAGTACTCCAGGCTCATCAAGCACACCAGAGTCTCCCAGTACACCAGGGTCACCAAGTACTCCAAGTTCTATAAGTACTCCTGGCTCACCAAGTACACCTGAATCAGTAGGCACTCCTGGATCACCAAGCACACCAGAGAGCACTCCAGGGTCACCAAGCACACCAGGTTCACCTAGCACTGTTGAAACCCCAAGCACACCAGGATCACCAAGTACACCAGAATCTCCAAGCACACCTGGTTCACCAAGTACTCCAGGCTCATCAAGCACACCAGAGTCTCCCAGTACACCAGGGTCACCAAGTACTCCAAGTTCTATAAGTACTCCTGGCTCACCAAGTACACCTGAATCAGTAGGCACTCCTGGATCACCAAGCACACCAGAGAGCACTCCAGGGTCACCAAGCACACCAGGTTCACCTAGCACTGTTGAAACCCCAAGCACACCAGGATCACCAAGTACACCAGAATCTCCAAGCACACCTGGTTCACCAAGTACTCCAGGCTCATCAAGCACACCAGAGTCTCCCAGTACACCAGGGTCACCAAGTACTCCAAGTTCTATAAGTACTCCTGGCTCACCAAGTACACCTGAATCAGTAGGCACTCCTGGATCACCAAGCACACCAGAGAGCACTCCAGGGTCACCAAGCACACCAGGTTCACCTAGCACTGTTGAAAGCCCAAGCACACCAGGATCACCAAGTACACCAGAATCTCCAAGCACACCTGGTTCACCAAGTACTCCAGGCTCATCAAGCACACCAGAGTCTCCCAGTACACCAGGGTCACCAAGTACTCCAAGCTCTATAAGTACTCCTGGCTCACCAAGTACACCAGAATTATCAAGCACTTCAATTACTCCTTTATCATCGAATCCTACACCAACTGTTGCCATTAGTCCTCCTACAGGCACTTCAACTGGTAGGTTGTTTTTTTTTATGTTATATTCATATTGTCTGATTTACATTTTAAACAAAAAATTATTTTTTTCATGTTTTAACAAATTTTTAAAACTTTACCATGGCTTCTATTTGATTTTGTTTCTTTTTATGCCCATTAAATTCTCTTTAGCTGCGACACCTTGCAGAGTATTCAATTCAACTCTTGATGATTATTACTTCTCTTCATCATTGGAAGTTTTTCTTTACCCACTGATTTCAAAAGTACCAGATTATGTTGGTCAAATATTTGTCAGCGGCTTAAAACCTGGACAAGAGGCATTGATTATATTTGGTCCTGATTACAATAACATGAATGTAAGTAACCTACGGTAACCTCTTACATTTTATCTTTAAAAACCTGATTACCACACTTGGCAAGAAGAACATTATTTACCACATATGGCATGAAGTACATAATTATCACACTTGGCATGAAGCACATTATTACGACACTTGACCTGTACCGCATTATTAACACACTTGAGATATAGCGCATTATTTTCTTGATTTGTTTTTAATTTCTCTCAATGTTTCAAATTATCATAAGTGTGAAGATCCTCAGTTTACTTACACTTTTATGTATCATATGGTTGGCTAAGTTGCTGGATGATCAGATGGTTGAGAGGTAGGCATAATTATTTATATCAGCTGATTGGCTGAGTCAAGAGATGTTCAGATTATTGAGGTTGAAGCATACTTATAGGTAACCAGAAGGTTGGCTGAGTCAGGAGATATTCAGATTGTTGAGGTGGAAGCATACTTATCGGTAACCAGATGGTGGGTTTACTCAGGAGATGTTCAGATTATTGAGGGGGAAACATACTTATAGGTAACCAGAATGGTTGGCTGAGTCAGGAGCTGTTCAGAATTGGGAGGTGGAAGCATACCCATAGGTAACTAGATGGTGGGCTGAGTCAGGAGATGCTCAGAGTGTTGAGGTGGAAGCATACTTACTGATAAGTAACCAGATGGTTGGCTGAGTCAGGAGATGTTTAGATTGTTGAGATGGAAGCATACTTATAGGTAACCAGATGGTGGGCTGAGTCAGGAAATGTTCAGATTGTTGTGATGGATGCATAATTATTTTTTGTGAGTTGGCTGATTTAGTCTGGAGATCTTGTGGGTCTTGAGAAGGAAACATACTTGTTTGTATCAGCTAATTGGCTGAGTCAGGAGATGTTCGGGTTTTTGCATTGTTCAGATGTTGTTCAATGTTGCCACAAAGAAATTCTCCAAATTTCTTCCTTAACTTTACTAGCAATAAGACTTTTGTTAAAATGTCTTAATTTAAAATCAACAATCATGAGTGTCGCTTTGTCTTAAAATAAATATTTGTGAATGCTTTTGCTGTGAAAGTTATTCTATTTCTTATCTTTCTTTAGCACTTTATATTATTGTCTTTTAGTTCTATGAAACCATTTGGTTTTTATGTCTTGTATTAGTCTCACCACTGATGTCTTTTATTACTCTTACAAGTGATGTCTTGTATTAATGCTACTAACAATGTTTTGTATAAGTCTCACCACTGATGTCTTTTGTAAGTCTTTTACCAATGTCTTGTTTTAGTCTTGCTACCAAACAACTTTATTATTTTTATATTTCTTTGAATACATTTCGTTTTTTCTGTCTTGTATTAATTTCACCATGTATGTCTTTTACTAGTCTCACCACCAATGTCTTGTATTGGCCTCATCACCAATGTCTTGTACTAGTTTTATCACCACAGGCTTTTATTAGTCTTATCATCAAGCCATTGATGGATACTTAATTTATTTACTTTATTTAGCTAACATCATATGGCCACCTCAATTGCCAATTTGACAACATAGTTTGCTTAAATGCTATTTGTGTGTTAAAGCATATTGCAAATTCAGTTGTTTACTTTTGTAATTGCAGGTTTTGATCGGTGATGGTCATAATAAAGCTACAACTATAACTTCAAGTTAGTACTTATTTTTTAAAATGTATAATTGTGATTATTAACTTTTCCACCTGAAGGATTTAGTGAAGTAAAGGATCATTTTTCTTAACAACAACTCCTCTCACTACAATATGCAGAAAGGATAAAGTAGGTCTAGTGGACTAAACTTCATGCTCGTTTGAACCTTCGTCTTGACCAAGACAGCAGTTTTGACACGGCTGCCATCTCTTACTCACTCTAAAAAATACTTTTTCATTATAATATCATTTATTTTTAACAAAAATATTTATAAATTATTTTAATGGTAGATTTTGTTAGGGCACCCTAAATTCTCCCCAACCCCTCAATTATTGGTTGTAGAAATTTGACCTTTAAAAAAAAATGGATTATGTACCTAATAGCAGGGTCATTTTTACGTGATGTTGATATTGTAAATTTCAGTTCACAGTTAAACTTTTTTTATAACTACTGACAAAGCTATACTTTGTCCTGTATCACAGTGATACAAATCTCCACTAGCTCATCAGTTATCATTCTCATGTATTATTTTATGAAACTCAAAGCGACCATAGGAGTCCTACTGTATTGTATTTGTTTATTTTAAACTAGCTATAGCATGCCAAACATTGGCGACAGCAATGCATGAACTTCCCATCTACTAAAGTTACTTGACAAAAACATGAACTGACTTTACGCACATTTAAGAATGCCAATTTTGCTACACCCCTTCCCCCACCCCCCTTTTTCATGATACAGCACACTTTTTATGGTAATTATTTAAAAAAATTAATTTGATTGGAACCTTATCCTATGTAAACTTCAAGTGTAAAAAGCTTAAATTTTCAAAAAAGTTGTGTAGTCATGCTTTTTTTTTTTTTTTTTTTAAATAAAAAAATTATGCTTAAATTTTCAAAAAAGTTGTGTAGTCATGCTTTTTTTTTTTTTTTTTTTAAATAAAAAAATTATATAATGCTCTTTTTATTATCCTGATATACATAAGATCCAGGGAAGTCTTGGATAGTTGGCATTCCTCTATTGTCAAATTTTTAATGTTAAATTTTCTTGCAAACTTACAAACAATTATTTGGTGCTTTATAAATAATTGGGGAAATTTAAAAAAATAAAAATTAATAAATTAATGTTCTGCTTTCTACTGAAGCAATAAATATAAAAGATTTTTTAAGAATGATGCTAATAAGTTATTTGAGATTGAAAGAAATAACAAATTTAGTGAAGTTTTTACTGACAATTGATCTACTGTGTTGATAGCAAGGATATCTTTTAAATGATTGGTTTGTTAACAAATTTATCAAATAAAATTAATTGAATTTTCAAGTTTGAATTCTTCCCCCATCATTACAAATTTGTCTCACAATTTAGACACCCTCATAATAAATCATTAAAAATTCATGACCCCCCCATAGCTATGTGATGTGAGGTCCTTATTGGATGATGCCTTTCCAAAATGGGATGAAGCAACTATAGCCTACCTGTTATTGTTTGTATCTATAGATAGGAAACTTATTCCTGCAGACAGTTTTACCGGTTTCCCATTTTTTTTTAAATTTTGAAAGTAGATCATTTGAAGAAAGGAAATTTACCTAACTTAAAATATTGAAGTCAATATCTAAATTGATATCTTTTTTTCAGCTGATGATCTGGAAGCTACAATACAAACGTACAAAGGTGTGTAGCCAAATCCATTACACAATCTTGTTTTAAGTTATAAAACCCTTAAGTTATAGTCTGCCATGTCAGGTGAAGCATTAAAGTTATATTAAAAAGTGTCTCCTAAAAATTACTTTTAAATGAGTCATGATTTTACAGTAATTCAGAGGTTCCCAAATTTTTTTGGAGTCACTCTTCTACATCAAGGGTTGCTCAAGGCCCTATGTCAAATTCTAACAAGTACACTGCCAAATTTTGTTTTCTTTACACGGATTGCTGAAGACCCAAAATCAATCAAATAACCACTGGTGAATGGAAGTCTCTGAGCTTTAGCACACAGAGGAGAAAATTCTTATCTAGGGATTTTCAAAATTCAGTAAATTCCTAGTTTAGCTATTTGTTTCAATATATATCACTGGATACCTCAATAAGATTCACTTTTTCTGCTGTAGTAAATTCTGATGGATCACTGGCATTAAATGGATTTTGAATCCATGGAAATTTATCTAAATTTTTAATTTGAAAATATTTCTCATACTAGTTGATAAGCTGTAAAAAAAAAGTGCTCTTCAAAAATGGATTTTACATTAGGAGCGAAGTCAACACCATCGAATTTCAACAACTATTATGTCTATTTTTCATTTCCTTAGTTTTGCTAATTTCCAATTTAAATGAAAATATTCCTACCTTGCAAGAAGGTACATTCAGCACTAAGACCCTCCAAAACCAAAAAAACAATATTCATACAAAAGGAATTGAAAAACCTAACTATTATATAACTATATATTTTTAAAAGCTTCTGAAAACATTCATCACTAAATGAGATCCTGGTTTGCACTAAGCCTACTAGATGTCTCATAATTTTTCATTAGGAAATTTGTGAACACTTTGAGGAGGCACACAGTTTGGGAACCTCTTTCCTAATCTCTTAAATATTTTATACTGGAAGTAATAGCTAGTAGTTTTAAGTATTGAAGTCAATTTCAGACCAAAACTTTATTCAATGAGGATGGCATGATAACTTTTACAATTTAGAAAGAAGGCAGGTGCTATTTTCTCTAAATGTGTTGTACACAGAAGGTGCTATCTTCTCTAAATGTGTTGTACACATAACAGGTGCTATATTTTCTAAATGTCTTACACAAAGGATGTTGCTCATGTTTAAAACAATATGGTTTTTATTGACAGATTTGATAAAACCATATGAGATATTCAGAATAAGTTCAGAGACAGCATTATTCCTGTTCCACACAACTCCTGGTTTGTCTGTTGATAAACAAGTTTCTGCTCCTGTCTATGATATACAGGTAATTCTTATCTTATTTTGCTCAGATTAACTTGAAACACTTAGTTTTTCGAGGAATATAGATTCAGCCACCTCTGCCAAAAGAAAAAGGATCATAAAAATGATGTCTGGTATGAGGCCTACTGGAAAGAGATAGACCTTTTGTCTGAGGAAAAAGAGAAAAGCCTACCTGGCCTACAAGTGTGTACCTAGTGCTGGTAAGTTCCAGGCTCTCAGGATTGCAAAGAAGGTAACCTTAAAGCCTGCCTGCTCTTGTGGCAACACTTACTGTAAGTACCTTTGCAATAGTTTACAGTTGACTTCAACAAATGAAATCCAAAAGGTATCAAGAGGGAAAAAGGTCAAAGACTGCACCCCTTAAGTCCAAGAAAGACCAAGTTTTAATGAACCGAAACAATCAGCTGTGGTGTTTATTCAAGCTTTATCTTGAACTGTACACAACAACAACTGTAGTCTGAAACTGTACTGGACATTATCCCTGTCATGCCAATAAAATGGAAGACTTAAAGATGAACCAACTCTGAATGAGCCAATGGCCAATTGATTACCTTGCTGCTGGGTAAAGCCTGGGAGTGACAGCATCTCTCCTGATGTCCTCAAAATTTGAAAACCAATTCTGCTTCACTCTTGAATTTGTTCCTCTAGCTGTGCTAGGAAAAAGGATACATTCCTGAGGACATGCAACACGCCAAAATCGTGACCTGATGCAAAAGTAAAGGAGACCGTACAGACTAATTATTACCCAGTAATTTCTCTCCTTAGCATGGAAAGACTTTTCATCTTAAGTCCTTGCAGGCATCTACCCAGAGTCCAATTGTGGAGGTGGTCATTCAACTGTAGACATGCTCTCATTTAGAGACCGACCGAAAGTGATTTTCTGATTTCGGCCGAAGCCGAAAATAGGCCGAAAGTTTAGAAATGACTTTCGGCCGAGACCGAAAAAAGGCCGAAATTTAAAAATGAATTTTGTCCGAAACCGAAAATGAAATGTTAAGATATTTTGAAATTTGTTCCCGCATACATTCTGCATACATCGAAAATGATGTGGGGAAAGTATAAATATTTATATTCTTTTTATAAAAATGAGATAATCGTGAATATTAATAAATAACCATCTAATATAAGGGTCTCAATATAATATAAGAGCCATTTGTGACCCGCAAGACGATATTTTGCGGCCCACTACATGACAGAAAAGTTTAGTGTTAATGCGTGGGCGTTTCCCCCATTCTCAAATCTATAACTTGACTCTCCGCGACGGTTTCAGTCGAATCTCACCGACTAGTCTAATTCTGATTTTTTTTTTTTATGTTTCTCTATATTTTTGTATGCCAGGTCTCTGGCAACAGTGAGTAGTGCTTGAGAACCCTTAATGATTTGTTTGTTATTTATAATGGTTGAGCAGATTGGAACAGTTGTAATCGCTTTTTTGTGGATTACTTGATGCAGCCCACTCTCATTCAGACACTACCTCCTGTGCCCCCCTCCCCCCATGATTTGAGTTTGAGACCCTTGATCTAATGAATACTTTGGATTTTACCATTTTAATATAAAAGTAATTTAAATTGCTTTACAATTTTTTTTTAAAAATTAGTAAGGTACGGTAGGAGAGAATTTGGCAAAAATTGGGGGGGGGGAGGTGAAATTAATGCAAAATATTATTTTTTTAAACAGGGTCTCTAAAAAATGTGGTTCTAAAAGATCGCTTAATTTGTTTTTAAAGATCGTTTAGTTGGTTGTTATTGATCGGTTAGTTTATTCTTAAAGATCGTCTAGTTTGTTGTTAAAGATCGCTTAGTTTGTTGTTAAAGATCATTTAGTTTGTTGTTAAAGATAGTTTAGTTTGTTGTTAAAGATTGTTTAGTTTGTTGTTAAAGATCCTTTAGTTTGTTGTTAAAGATCGTTGAGTTTGTTATTAAAGATCGTTTAGTTTGTTCTTAAAGACCGTTTAGTTTGTTGTTGAAGATCTTTTAGTTTGTTCATAAAGATCGCTTAGTTTGTTGTTAAAGATCGCTTAGTTTGTTGTAAAGATCACTTAGTTCTTTCATAAAGATCACTTAGCTTGTTTTTAAAGATAATTAATTTTGTTCCTTAAGATCGATTAGTTTGTTCTTAAAGATCTTTTAGTTTGTTCCTAAAGAACATTTAGTTTTCCCTTAAAGATCGCTTAGTTTATTCTCATAAATCATTTAGTTTACTATTAAAGATCATTTGTTTTGTTCTTAAAGATCATTTAGTTCGGTCTTAAAAATCGTTTAGTTTGTTCTATTAGATCGTTTAGTTTGTTATTAAAGATCGCTTATATTGTTCTTAAAGATGGCTTAGTTTGTTTTAAAGATCGTTTAGTTTGTTCTTAAATGTCCCTTAGTTTGTTGTTAAATATCGTTTAGTTTGTTCTCAAAGATCGCTTAATTTGTTCTTAAATGTCGCTTAGTTTGTTGTTAAATATCGCCATCGCTGAGTATTAAAATGACCGAAAACATGAGTCACTTACGGCCGAAAGTCTAAGTCGATTTCGGCCGAAACCGAAGAAAAACCGAAAGTTAACTTTTACTTTCGACCGAAACCGAAATTAAGCCGAAAGTTAACTTTTCAGTTTCGGCCGAAACCGAAACTTGGCCGAAAGTGATAAAATGGCCACTTTCGGCGCCGAAACCGAAGCCGAAATTCGGGCGGTCTCTACTCTCATTACAACAGTTGCAAGAAAATTTTTATGATTCAAAGAGGCGTCTTTACATTGGTTTAATACACTTGACAAAGGCATTTGACTTTTTGAACCTGAGAGGATTGTTCTGTGTCATGCTTAATATTGGTTTTCCCCCCAGAACTGCTTACAATCATAATTTCATTTCTCAAAAACATGCACAGAACAGTCAGTTTCAAAATGTTGCAGTCTCAGAGGCATTCTTGGTCAGCAGCCGAGTAAATAAAGGTATTTGCACCAGACACTTACCCATCTTATTCCTCAATGCTTCTTCAGTATGCCTTCAAGGACTGCAAAGAAGGAGTTTAATTTAAAGACCAAGATTAAAAAAGGGGCTAATTCACGAACTGCTGTTCGCCGACTGTGCCGCCTTATCACACATGGAAGGGGGACTAAATAGGCTAATAGATCACAGAGCCAAATTTAGCCTAACAATATTTTATTAAGGATATAAAAATATCACCAGTATGTTTCGCTCGGTTTTGTCATACTAATGCTTTGTGTTTCCATAAATAGCGGGCTAGATATTCCTGTAGTAATAGTTAGCCTAGTACCAACTCATTAGTCTTATGTGCTGGTGACGTAATATTTTGTTTGGTGACGGCTCTCATTGGTGGGGGGGTGGGCGGAAATATATTTTAACCGGGTCTCTTAATATTATGGCACTGACGTGTCTCGGCCTTAAAACGTAAAAGACATCTCACAGGTCTGCATTAAGCTTACCACATCATTTATACGAACCGGTGATTCATGCACAATGTTAATGTGTTATTTTCTCAATAAGAATGTTTATCAGCATGATAATGACAAACAGCAATAAATTAATGATTTGAATAAGTCTAATGTTCCTTAATTTTTATTTTAACAAATAAAACAAAAATACTATGACCATTCCCTGAGATCATTCAATATTGTTTGACTATGACAACATTTATCAGCATAATAATGATACAACAAAATGAATTGTATAAATCTAGGTTTCCCAAAATTTATTTTTAAAAAAAAAAATAAATTAAATCGATATTATAAATATTACCATGCCCGTATTTTTTTTCTCCAAAAACCTATTATGTTTGCTTAAGCCTAATTGAAAATTAATTTTTGGGACATATAGGACAAGTAGCTCATCATGTAGCTGTGAGCTGTTTTCCTCAAGGAGTTGGCCTAGTCGTAGAAAATACGATGAAAGCAAAACGTCGAGCAATAATGAATATCGGATTGCCGGCCTTAAGTCAGACAGTCTGACTTCTTTTACATGACCGAAATTCTCAATCACTTTCGGCCGAAACCAAAAAAAAAACTGAACGTTAACTTTTATGTTTTGGACGAAACCAAAAATAAGCTGAAAGTTAACTTAAAAGTTTCGGCTGAAACCGAAACGAGGCGGTAAGTGATTTAATGGCGACTTTTCTGCGCTGAAACTGAAATTCAGTTGGTCTCTACCCTATATAACTTCCTTCTGTGTCCATCCAGGGGTTTTATGCAATATTTGAATTGCTGACGTCAAGTCGTTTTGCCTCCCCCCATCCCGCCAGCTAACAAATTGTCCAACTTTTTCCAACTCCTCTCCCCCTATTTTGATGCCCCAAAGAGACAACGTAAGTAGAGTGATCAAAAGACATCACCAGTCTTTGAGCCAAGGTGGTGTCATGAGATTTAAAGGTTTTTATTATTTTTTTTGTCTTTGTTTTTGTGTGTGTGTGTGTGTGAAATATAGGTACCGGTACAGATAATACAAATTTATTTCCCGAATGGTTGTCATTTGGTCATCGCCGCGCTGCTTATGATTTTTTTAGTGTATCTCGGACATCCACCCCCCCCCCCCCTCCAATTATATATTTTAACAATTCCCTTTCTGCTGTATTCAAAATCATTTTGATATACCTCAAAAAAAAAAAAAAAGACTCTTAATTAGCAAGTTATAATAAAGGGACTATTTTTTTTTTTGTTTCTGCTTATGAAAATGTCGAATAAATCGGATCCTTCTTTGAACACCAATTAATTGTTACTTATTTTAACCAACTGTCCCAAGGCTGGCTTAGATTTATTAACAAATAAATTGAAATGATAAAAATGTTTTATGATGAAAATTTTCAACTTTCAATATTATTGTGTAACAATAGTTCTGATGTTAAATGGTTAATAGTGGCCACATAAGAACCTATTGTAACTTGCTCAAACCTGAGATGTAACTCTACCTTAAAAGCACATAGGAAAATCTTAGGAACTTTGAAAACAAATGTTGCGACAATTTTTTTTTGAAGATAAATGAAATGATCTAAAAGGAACACATTGCCTGCAATGAAATAGCCTCTAAAGTTGTTTTTGTTTGGCAATCAAAGTTTTGAATTAGTCAGATCAAATCCCCTATTTATAGCCTACTAGCTATAAATTGTTTAGATGATTATGAGTTGCGAGACCTGTAAAAAAAAAATGGCCAAGCTAGAGGTCGATTGTGAGAAACATCATTTTCTTAACTTTAAATTTGTTTTTATTTTGTTTTTCAATATTTCAATTGTTTTACACATTAAACAAGCACGCATTAATTCTAAATAACTTATTTGTGTTGATCTCTTGTGATACCAGATAAATGTTCACACAATTTTAACCTAGAGATGGTGTTTTCATTTCAGGGCACATAAAGAAAAAAACGTTTAGAATACCACCAAAAAAAACAAAACAAAAACAACCGTTCAGAATACAAAACAAAAAAACACCAGCAAACATTCAAACCATTTACCAAATTATATGTAATAAACAGGTGTTGTCAGAAGTTCACTTTAACAAAGAATATGATAAGAAAACCTACATCCTGGTACCCATCGGTGCTACCGTACAAGTGGAAACATGTCAAGGTAGTTTACTGTCAGCAATTTCTAACTAAACCAAATTAAGTCAGTTAATTAAATAATTGTTTCTTGGTTTGTTTTAAGACGGGAAAAGGAAAAATTAGCACTTTTGAAATGCGATAAAAGATTCTTTATTTTTTTATTCATTCTCTATGCTGTTCCCATGACTGTCCCAAGGGCCTGGGATTAATCTTGTAAGAGTTGACCCCTCCCCCCCACAATCCCTATCCCTTATTCCCGCCCACCGTATTCCATAAAAGAAAAATTATGAACTATTTAATGCCTATAAAGAGATTTATGCTCCTATATAAAATTATAAAGATAATGTATCAATTAGAAATCCACTCAGATATCCACTTTGATAAACCCCGCTTCCACCACCTTATTTATTTTTAAATCTTTCAGACCTACAAACAACGTTATCAACAAGTACTCCTGGCTCACCAAGTACACCTGAATCAGTAAGCACTCCTGGATCACCAAGCACACCAGAGAGCACTCCAGGGTCACCAAGCACACCAGGTTCACCTAGCACTGTTGAAACCCCAAGCACACCAGGATCACCAAGTACACCAGAATCTCCAAGCACACCTGGTTCACCAAGTACTCCAGGCTCATCAAGCACACCAGAGTCTCCCAGTACACCAGGGTCACCAAGTACTCCAAGTTCTATAAGTACTCCTGGCTCACCAAGTACACCTGAATCAGTAGGCACTCCTGGATCACCAAGCACACCAGAGAGCACTCCAGGGTCACCAAGCACACCAGGTTCACCTAGCACTGTTGAAAGCCCAAGCACACCAGGATCACCAAGTACACCAGAATCTCCAAGCACACCTGGTTCACCAAGTACTCCAGGCTCATCAAGCACACCAGAGTCTCCCAGTACACCAGGGTCACCAAGTACTCCAAGTTCTATAAGTACTCCTGGCTCACCAAGTACACCTGAATCAGTAGGCACTCCTGGATCACCAAGCACACCAGAGAGCACTCCAGGGTCACCAAGCACACCAGGTTCACCTAGCACTGTTGAAAGCCCAAGCACACCAGGATCACCAAGTACACCAGAATCTCCAAGCACACCTGGTTCACCAAGTACTCCAGGCTCATCAAGCACACCAGAGTCTCCCAGTACACCAGGGTCACCAAGTACTCCAAGTACTATAAGTACTCCTGGCTCACCAAGTACACCTGAATCAGTAGGCACTCCTGGATCACCAAGCACACCAGAGAGCACTCCAGGGTCACCAAGCACACCAGGTTCACCTAGCACTGTTGAAAGCCCAAGCACACCAGGATCACCAAGTACACCAGAATCTCCAAGCACACCTGGTTCACCAAGTACTCCAGGCTCATCAAGCACACCAGAGTCTCCCAGTACACCAGGGTCACCAAGTACTCCAAGTACTATAAGTACTCCTGGCTCACCAAGTACACCTGAATCAGTAGGCACTCCTGGATCACCAAGCACACCAGAGAGCACTCCAGGGTCACCAAGCACACCAGGTTCACCTAGCACTGTTGAAACCCCAAGCACACCAGGATCACCAAGTACACCAGAATCTCCAAGCACACCTG
>CAXITT010000421.1:146414-179733 GCA_964033795.1 Lymnaea stagnalis | reverse complement strand
ATCAGTAGGCACTCCTGGATCACCAAGCACACCAGAGAGCACTCCAGGGTCACCAAGCACACCAGGTTCACCTAGCACTGTTGAAACCCCAAGCACACCAGGATCACCAAGTACACCAGAATCTCCAAGCACACCTGGTTCACCAAGTACTCCAGGCTCATCAAGCACACCAGAGTCTCCCAGTACACCAGGGTCACCAAGTACTCCAAGTTCTATAAGTACTCCTGGCTCACCAAGCACTACAGGATCACCAAGCACTACAGGATCACCAAGCACTCCAGGTTCACCCATCACTGTTCAAACCCCAAGCACACCAAGTAAATGATTATTTTTTTATTATATTTTTACTTTTTCGTTTCAGTATGTAGCCAATATACCCAGCTTTAGCGGAATTTTATATGGAAAAAAAATCTATAAATCCTTATTAGCGTACATTTAAATTTAGTCCCCATGAATAAAAACTTTACTAAAGTACCATTTAAAAAGTGATATTTCACTAAATTAGACATTGAATTTGGAGTCTATTTAAGCAGTGCACACACAAATAAACATTATTTGACGTCAGATCTTACTTTTCAAAGATATTTCATAAAAATGGTATTCACCAATCTCCAAGTGATGGCCGTTTTCCATTTAAAATAATGTAGGATTCCCTATTCAGAAGGAAATGCTAAAGGGTTTGATTTTTTTTAAAATACTGTTTAGTTTGGGGGGCCCAAATTTGTTGTTTTTTTTAAC
The DNA here is from genome assembly GCA_964033795.1 of Lymnaea stagnalis. NCBI lineage: Eukaryota > Metazoa > Mollusca > Gastropoda > Lymnaeidae > Lymnaea > Lymnaea stagnalis. The sequence goes on along the minus strand of CAXITT010000421.1, from coordinate 178,995 downwards.
TTAAAGGAGTAATACCTGATAGCATCCATATTGAAGCAATAAGAAAAAGACACAGAGTAGAGAAAAATCTGAAAAAGGTCAATATGAGCTATATATTTTGAACTCATAATATTCACCACTGTTAAAGCCAGAGACACTTTTTTCATTTTCCTCATATAGGCTGTATCTCCTCTTATATGAAATGCGGGCATCACACAAATGTCCAGTTCATTTTTATTAGTGTAAGTCTTCTTATATGAAAATTTTGTTTTAAATGTTAACAATTTCTTAGATTCTTTTCAATTCTTTTTTTTTTTTTTCAGCCGAGTGCAAGGATAAGGAGCTTGTTGATTTGACCACTGCTAACTACACTCACCGTTTCCTTGAATCAATCACTGTTACGCCAACCTTGATTCATTCGGGATATGAACTGAACGTGCCCCCCGGTGTTAGTACCGTCTCACTTAGTTTCAAGTTCATTACAGGTGCAACACTTGTTGCTCTAGATCTGAAGGGATCATTTGATTCTTACCAAGTCTTCATCAGATACCCAGATGGCAGGCTGTCAGAACCTTTGAAGGTAATCTGGTTGAATAGATTTTTGAGATTTGATTTATTGATATTTTTTTTTACAGTTGTAGGAAATGGTTTAAATCTAGGGCAATTTCATTGTCATAGAAAATGATACTTTTTAGATTATATTTTACACTGCAGTAATAATTTCTTTGTTAGTAGAAGTTTGCTGATGTAGTTAGAATTGTGTTATAGGTTTTTGTTTTTGTTTGATGTGCTGTATATTGAAATGTGTTGCAAAGACACTCCTTTATTGTGTGTCTGTCTACCTAAGGATGTTAAAAGATAATCTGATTTTTATTTATTGCTTTTGAAACCATTAACCTGTTGTTGATTTTCCCAAATGATAATTGCTAAAAAAAAATTAAAATCATTTAAAAAATATTTTTTTTTAAAATTCTTATTTGCTTTTTTTTTTAAATTTAACAGGGATCAATTATCTTTTTTAAAACAAAGTTATAATTATAATGTAGATAACAGCTAAGTATGATTAGTAAATTTTTAGTTGGGCCTAATATGTGGTATCAAAATGATGGTTGCTTTGACAGTTCTAAAATAAGATAATTTTATAACTGTTGCTTTTGATTGAATATATATTATGTAATGTCAAACTGACCTGGATCTACAGAAAAAATTGATAAAGCTTTGTAAAATCTGATAACAGGTTTTCCATAAATATCTTAAATTAACATCACTGGTGGTATCCTTGTGTTTATATCCCTCTGTTAAGAAACAACAAAAAATAAGAAGTTCTATAGGTAATAAAGTCGTCAGATAGCATGTGTCATTAGATAATAAAGTCAGCACCTAGAATATGTCTTTTGATAATAAAACAATAGCTAGCATGTGACATAGATAATAAAATCAATAGCTAGCATGTGTCATTAGATAATAGTGTCAATCAGCTGGCTTGTGTTATGCTCTAACATGTCATCCATTTATGGTTATACTTTGAATAAAACATTCGTCAGTATCTTAAAGTTATCAAATGCTGATATCCTTTGCCATCCGGTATTACTTAACCATTACAAACTGACAATTATAAAATCTTTTGCCATCCTGTATAACTTAACTATTACACAGACAATTATAACATCTTGCATAATTATCTGTACTGATGAAAATGAAGTGCATCCAAAAAATAAATTATTACTTGTGAAATTTGCTTTGTCCACAATTCCAGAACACTGATGGAAAAGATGTTTTCACTAATAGCAGAAACGTTTTTGGTGCCGAACAAGGAGAAGAATTTGTAATAATTATCAGTGGAGGACTGGTTGGCTTTGATGTTCAAGTTACTGAGTTTAAAGTTTGCCTTCCTGACATTGGTAAGCCTTAGGTCTGCGGTAAGCCTTAGGTCTGCAGTAAACCTTGGGTCTGCAACTGTTCACAATAGATGTAACTTTTGTTTGTTTTTCTTACCCTCCCCCCCCCCCCCCCCCCCCCCCCCCCCTGTTTAAAGTTTGCCTTCCTGACATTGGTAAGCCTTAGGTCTGCGGTAAGCCTTAGGTCTGCAGTAAACCTTGGGTCTGCAACTGTTCACAATAGATGTAACTTTTGTTTGTTTTTCTTACCCCCCCCCCCCCCCTCAAACCATCCTCCACAACTTGTAACAAGTTGCTTAGTACAAATACCAAGGAGTCAGAATGATCAATACATTTATCAAAACATAGAAGAAGATCTTACACAGTGCTAATACCATAGATGGAGCGATCTCAAAAGAATACTAAGAGTACTGGTACCTAAGTTGTTGCCCAATCACAGTTGTTAAACCACACGTGTAGTAGAATGAGGCAAATGCTGTGCCAGAAATGGGGAGCAGAATTGTGTAGTAGGATGAGGCAAATGCTGTGCCAGAATTGGGGTACAGAATGTTGGATGCCAAATATTTTCCCTCAGTTAAACATTAAAATACCCGTATGTAAATAGGTCAAATGAGTGAATAAAGTCAGGCTCCTATTTTAAGATGTGCGCAGAAAGAAAAATAACATTAAATATCATTCTGGTTGATACCCAACAGCAATTACCTAACAGCCAATAACAAATACCAAAAAACGAATACACAACAGCCAATAAATACCAAAGGAACAACAGCAGTTCCTTATACCCAAAGTCCAGAATTTAACGGCCAATATTTAACAGTTCTGAGGCCAACACCCAATGCTCAACACCAAAAGCTGGATTATCCAAAAGTCAATACCCGACAGCCAATACTAAACCTCCTTCACAAAACTATTTGTGCTTTATATTTTTTACTTGGTTGTAAACAAGCCTATATTTCATCAATACCTTTGATGTTAACTTAATCATTTCTATTTCAGAATTCTGCCGCCTTGATTTTGATGATGTTCAAAAGGCTCTAACGTTTTTGACCGTGAACAATATTCTCGGCGTCAACATTGAAGATGGCAGCTTGGTTTATTATGGTTGGAATGGGGATTTCGTGGAAGATGGAGTTGTTATCCAAGGGTCCTGTTATGAATGGTATGAGTATAGAGTTGATGATTGAGTACTTTTATAGCGCTTGTGTCCATGCTATTTTAGCATGCTCACAGCACTCTGATGTCCTAAAATCTTGTTAAAGAAAAATGTCTTTAAATGTTTCTTAAATGTTTCATTTTTTTTTATCATTTTCAATTTCCCTCAAAGATTGTGGCAAACTGTTCCATAATTGAAGCCCTATAGCCAGATAGAACATAATGTGTAGATCACCTCTGACGCTGTTCTCAAAATTCTTCATTCTCCGATGTATTATATCTACAGTAAAAAAAATGAAGTTAAGACGGCCGATGGATTATTTACAACTGTGCTCTCAAAAATAAAAATAAATGAAGATTTTTTTTTTTTTTTTGTAAAGGCTCTGTATTATTTGTAAAGGTGCATTACTATTTGTTAAGGTTCAGTACTATTTGTAAAGGTTCTGTACTATTTTTAAGGATCTTTACTATTTCTAAAGATTCAGTACTATTTGTAAAGGTACAGTAATGTTTGTAAATGTACAGTACTATTTGTAAATGTACAGTACTATTTGTAACGGTTCAGTACTATTTTACAACTTGAGGCAGCACAATCACTAAAATGTGTTCTTCCATTTTTCAGTGTATGCGTGAAAAGCGAGCTAAAGTGCACCGTGGAGAACTGCACTGCTTGTCCAAACTATACTTCAGAATGCAAGGGCGATTGCAAGGAAGCCATAACGGTATTCACATTTGACCAGCAGGGTGTTCCTGACCACTGCCAGGTCAATGACTCACAGCCTTGTCAGCCAGAAGAATGCACAAGTAAGTCAACCTTTTTTTGTTGCAGTTTTACAGTCATACCTATTTTGTTATGTCAAATGGAAAAATTGCATTTTAAGGCCCGATGAAGCATGGCTGTATGTGTAACAATAGATCTAGTCAGCCTTATTATTTTTTTATGGCTTTATGTAAGAATAGATCTCGTTAGTCTCATAATTATATGATGGCCTTATGTGTAACAATCGATCTAGTCAGCCTGATAATTATATCATGGATTTGTGTAATAATAGATCTAGTTAGCCTGATAATTATTTGATGGCTTTATGTGTAACAATAGATCTATTCAGCCTGATAATTATATGATGGCTTTATGTGTAACAATAGATCTAGTCAGCCTGATAATTATGTGATGGCTTGATGTGTAACAATAGATCTATTATGGCTGTATGTATAACAATATATCTAATCAGCTTGATCAGTTATGGCTGTAAACATGACAGTATATCTAATCAGCTTGATCAATTATGGCTGTATGTGTAACAATATATGTAATCAGCTTGATCAATTATGGCTGTATGCGTAACAATATATCTAATCATCTTGATCTATTATGACTGTATGTACAAAACTATACATGACCTCCTCAGCAACGCCTTTTTGCCCTGGACCTTGGACATCTTGGAGCCCTTGCACCAACTGCCAACAGACACGTACGCGTGAATGCAAGGATGACTGTGGTGATGTCTGCAATGACTTCAACACAACAGAGTCTCAAATTTGTGACAGCTGTGTCTCACCATGTAAGAAATGTTGAAAATTCAATCATAAATTTCTCATTTGCTTATCACATTTCAAAAATCATGTCATTTTCTAATCTTATCACCAACTTAACCTCAATCATAACTAAAATCTTGTCACCATAATATTCTGTGGTTCTCAATCTGCCGGTCACAATCTGCCTCAGAGGTCACTTAATGTGTGGTTTTATTTTCTTTATACCTCCTTTTTTTTAAAATTAAACATTCTTTACAGCAATTGAACAAGTTTCTAATTGCTACATACACCATGACTGCAACACTAGTTTCTAATGCTACATACACCATGACTGTAACACTAGTTTCTAATGCTACATACACCATGACTGCAACACTAGTTTCTAATGCTACATACACCATGACTGCAACACTAGTTTCTAATTGCTACATACACCATGACTGAAACACTAGTTTCTAATTGCTACATACACCATGACTGCAACACTAGTTTCTAATGCTACATACACCATGACTGCAACACTAGTTTCTAATGCTACATGCACCATGACTGCAACACTAGTTTCTAATGCTACATGCACCATGACTGCAACACTAGTTTCTAATGCTACATACACCATGACTGCAACACTAGTTTCTAATGCTACATACACCATGACTGCAACACTAGTTTCTAATGCTACATACACCATGACTGCAACGCTAGTTTCTAATGCTACATACACCATGACTGCAACGCTAGTTTCTAATGCTACATACACCATTACTGCAACGCTAGTTTCTAATGCTACATACACCATGACTGCAATGCTAGTTTCTAATGCTACATACACCATGACTGCAACGCTAGTTTCTAATGCTACATACACCATGACTGCAACACTAGTTTCTAATGCTACATACACCATGACTGCAACACTAGTTTCTAATGCTGCATACACCATGACTGCAACAGTAATTTCTAATGCTACATACACCATGACTGCAACACTAGTTTCTAATGCTACATACACCATGACTGCAACACTAGTTTCTAATGCTACATACACCATGACTGCAACCATACACCATGACTGCAACAGTAATTTCTAATGCTACATACACCATGACTGCAACACTAGTTTCTAATGCTACATACACCATGACTGCAACACTAGTTTCTAATGCTACATACACCATGACTGCAACACTAGTTTCTAATTGCTGCATACACCATGACTGCAACACTAGTTTCTAAAGCTACATACACCATGACTGCAAAACTAGTTTCTAATGCTACATACACCATGACTGCAACACTAGTTTCTAATTGCTACATGCAAAATGACTGCACCACTAGTTTCTAATTGCTACATACGCCATGACTGCAACGCTAGTTTCTAATTGCTACATGCAAAATGACTGCACCACTAGTTTCTAATTGCTGCATACACCATGACTGCAAAACTAGTTTCTAATTGCTGCATACACCATGACTGCAACACTAGTTTCTAATGCTACATACACCATGACTGCAAAACTAGTTTCTAATGCTACATACACCATGACTGCAACACTAGTTTCTAATTGCTACATGCAAAATGACTGCACCACTAGTTTCTAATTGCTGCATACACTATGACTGCAACACTAGTTTCTAATTGCTACATACGCCATGACTGCAACGCTAGTTTCTAATGCTACATACACCATGACTGCACCACTAGTTTCTAATTGCTACATACGCCATGACTGCAACACTAGTTTCTAATTGCTACATGCAAAATGACTGCACCACTAGTTTCTAATTGCTGCATACACTATGACTGCAACACTAGTTTCTAATTGCTACATACGCCATGACTGCAACGCTAGTTTGTAATGCTGTGTACACCATGACTGCACCACTAGTTTCTAATTGCTACATACACCATGACTGCACTACTGCTTTCTAATTGCTACGTACACGATGACTGCACTACTAGTTTCTAATTGCTACATACACCATGACTGCCTTACTAGTTTCTAATTGCTACGTACACCATGACTGCACTACTGGTTTCTAATTGCTTTGTACACCATGACTGCACTACTGGTTTCTAATTGCTACATCCACCATGACTGCACTACTAGTTTCTAATTGCTTTGTACACCATGACTGCACTACTGGTTTCTAATTGCTACCTACACCCTGTCTGCACTACAGCTGCATGAAAAGACCAAAACTCATCCAGAGGTCGCTAATTACATTTAAAAAATTTCCCATCCAGCAAGACAGCTGCAAGCTGTTAGACCTCTTCAGGTTTGTTTTCTTTTAAAGACTTTAAATTTGGCAGCCACCAGTAGGCAGTTATCAGTAGGAAGCCATCAGTAGGCAGTCATCAGTAGGCAGACATCAGTAGGCATTCATCAGTAGGAAGTCTTCGGTTGGCAGCCATCAGTAGGCTGTCATCAGTTGGCAGCCATCAGTAGGCAGTCATCAGTAAGCAGTCATCAGTAGGCAGCCATCGGTTGGCAGTCACCAGTAGGCAGTCATCAGTAAGCAGTCATCAGTAGGCAGCCATCAGTTGGCAGCCATCAGTTGGCAGCCATCAGTAGGCAGCTATCAGTAGGTAGCCATCAGTAGGTAGCCATCAGTAGGCTGTGATCAGTTGGCAGCCATCAGTTGGCAGCCACTAGTAGGCAGCCATCAAGTGATATTTTGCACATTTTAATTGTTCATTGTGCAATACACATTTGTAAACCAACTTTTCATTTCTTATTCAAATTTTAAAAACAATTACCACCAAAAAAAATTATTTTATGTAGCCCCAATTGTAGAATGATTATGCGATATGAAAATAAACATGCATGGTACAGAACTGTTTACCCTCAAACACTTAAAATCGTAACAATATCATCACAAAATCGTTCAATACATTATCTTAATAGTAAAAAAATTAACATACAGTATATATGATGTACACCTCAAAATCGTAAGAGTAAACAGGTCGGATGGTAAGAAAAAAAAACCTATAAATTAAACTATTGATAAGTCAATTACAGTCAATATTCAACCACCCCCTCCCCCACCCCCATTAAGTTCTCAACACCTGTTTCTAAAATTCTAGAAATAATCCTGGTTGTGTGTTGCCACAACTTGGCAAATGTTATCAAGGGGTAGCAACGCTAAAAAAAAGATTAAGAACCGCTGATCTCACAACTTTGTTTTAAAAGACCACACTACACAAACTTTGTCCCCCCCCCCCCCCATCCCCCCCCCCATCCCATCAATAAATGAGACACCCCCCCCCCCCTCTTGAACTGTTCTTCTGCAGCCACTACCAGCACATACTGCCCTGACGATGAAGTTCCCCCCTCCCCACCTCCCCCCCACTCCTCCCACCAATAAATGAGACCCCCCCCCCCCCCTCTTGAACTGTTCTTCTGCAGCCACTACCAGCACATACTGCCCTGACGATGAAGTCCCAGGCTGTGAAACCAGATACACAGAATGCAGTGAGACATGCGCTGTTTACAGGAAGAATTCAACATGTTCTCAGGATGAGGACATTGACTGTATCAAAAACTGTGTGTGTCCAGAAGGTTACAAGAGGTTAGAGGTTTACTCAAATAAAGGGCTGTCTGAAATTTCAGTTATGGCTCACATGTCTCTAATATTGAGAAATATAATTTGTCCTGCATTAATTTATCTATTTAGCCCAGTGGTGAGGAAATAGATCTGATAACTTTACCAATACAACTTTTACAGTAACTTTAAAACAAAAACTAAAACATCTAAAACAAAATGCTGTATTTTTAAACGTTTTCCATTAAAGTTCAAAATAAGGGCTCCGGTGGAGACCCATTCTATGAGGTGATGCTTTAATTATTACTAAGATAGAACCTCTAAATAATTCATAACTCAAATTAAATTTAAAAGTTTGCCCATTAACATTTGTAGTAAAATGTAAGTCTATATATAGAAAATGCAATTAGTGTCCCTCGCCCCGACATTGAAATATTATGAGATCGAAATCCTCCAGTTTTGTAATATAGATTTTAAGTGCGTTTATATCAGGTTTGATCTATCTATCCATTAATTGTAATTTTATTTATTTAGCTCAAATAAGAAGAAAAAAAGAAATAAACATTGTATTAAGTTTCTTTAGGTTTTCCTCTACCCTGTGTATATTTCTTATTGCTTCAACCTGGACTCAGTCCTCCTATAAAGAAAAAAAGAAATTTGGGCCCCCCCCCCTAACCCTGAACAGAATATTTTTTTTAAAATTCAAACCCTGTCAGCATTTCCTCCTGGATATTTATGTTTAATAACTATGTATCCGAAGTTTGATCCAGATCCATTAATCTATGTAGAAATGTATGCAGTGCAAACAGACATATTTTCTCATGTGTATAGTAGATAGTTATTATACCAGAAGAAAACATGAAATCTTATGAGATTTTACAATAGATATTTTTATTAAAGACATACAACTAATTAAAAATCACCATTTATATATTGAAGGATGACGATGTGACGTTCTTTGGTTTTTCATTGACTTGGACTGTTTTTAAATGTAACACTACATTGTCATTATCTGATGGCAGTAAAAATATCAAGACAGAAACTTATTGTGTATGACATTAGAGAAGGTTATAACGAATGTAAAACATGTAAATATTTTTAATTAAAAAAAATAGAAAGCTACCATGGACTGAAGTTGTGACATTTATAAGCAATTGTGTCTTTGAGACATTGCTATACTCATCAAATGCACTCACCCATTCAGTGACATAGTTTGTCTTTGAGACATTGCTATACTCATCAAATGCACTCACCCATTCAGTGACATAGTTTGTCTTTGAGACATTGCTATACTCATCAAATGCACTCACCCATTCAGTGACATAGTTTGTCTTTGAGACATTACTATACTCGTCAAATGCACTCACCCATTCAGTGACATAGTTTGTCTTTGAGACATTGCTATACTCATCAAATGCACTCACCCATTCAGTGACATAGTTTGTCTTTGAGACATTGCTATACTCGTCAAATGCACCCACCCATTCAGTGACATAGTTTGTCTTTGAGACATTGCTATACTCATCAAATGCACCCACCCATTCAGTGACATAGTTTGTCTTTGAGACATTGCTATACTCGTCAAATGCACCCACCCATTCAGTGACATAGTTTGCCTTTGAGACATTGCTATACTCGTCAAATGCACCCACCCATTCAGTGACATAGTTTGCCTTTGAGACATTGCTATACTCGTCAAATGCACCCACCCATTCAGTGACATAGTTTGCCTTTGAGACATTGCTATACTCGTCAAATGCACCCACCCATTCAGTGACATAGTTTGCCTTTGAGACATTGCTATACTCGTCAAATGCACCCACCCATTCAGTGACATAGTTTGCCTTTGAGACATTGCTATACTCGTCAAATGCACCCACCCATTCAGTGACATAGTTTGCCTTTGAGACATTGCTATACTCGTCAAATGAACCCACCCATTCAGTGACATAGTTTGCCTTTGAGACATTGCTATACTCATCAAATGCACTCACCCATTCAGTGACATAGTTTGCCTTTGAGACATTGCTATACTCATCAAATGCACACACCCATTCAGTGACATAGTTTGCCTTTGAGACATTGCTATACTCATCAAATGCACTCACCCATTCAGTGACATAGTTTGTCTTTGAGACATTGCTATACTCATCAAATGCACACAACCATTCAGTGACATAATTTGCCTTTGAGACATTACTATACTCAGCAAATGCACACACCCATTCAGTGACATAGTTTGCCTTTGAGACATTGCTATACTCATCAAATGCACACAACCATTCAGTGACATAATTTGCCTTTGAGACATTACTATACTCAGCAAATGCACACACCCATTCAGTGACATAGTTTGCCTTTGAGACATTGCTATACTCATCAAATGCACACAACCATTCAGTGACATAATTTGCCTTTGAGACATTACTATACTCAGCAAATGCACACACCCATTCAGTGACATAGTTTGCCTTTGAGACATTGCTATACTCATCAAATGCACACACCCATTCAGTGACATAGTTTGCCTTTGAGACATTGCTATACTCATCAAATGCACACACCCATTCAGTGACATAGTTTGCCTTTGAGACATTGCTATACTCATCAAATGCACCCACCCATTCAGTGACATAGTTTGCCTTTGAGACATTGCTATACTCATCAAATGCACCCACCCATTCAGTGACATAGTTTGCCTTTGAGACATTGCTATACTCATCAAATGCACACACCCATTCAGTGACATAGTTTGTCTTTGAGACATTGCTATACTCATCAAATGCACACACCCATTCAGTGACATAGTTTGCCTTTGAGACATTGCTATACTCATCAAATGCACCCACCCATTCAGTGACATAGTTTGCCTTTGAGACATTGCTATACTCATCAAATGCACACACCCATTCAGTGACATAGTTTGTCTTTGAGACATTGCTATACTCATCAAATGCACACACCCATTCAGTGACATAGTTTGTCTTTGAGACATTGCTATACTCATCAAATGCACCCACCCATTCAGTGACATAGTTTGCCTTTGAGACATTGCTATACTCATCAAATGCACACACCCATTCAGTGACATAGTTTGTCTTTGAGACATTGCTATACTCATCAAATGCACACACCCATTCAGTGACATAGTTTGTCTTTGAGACATTGCTATACTCATCAAATGCACACACCCATTCAGTGACATAGTTTGCCTTTGAGACATTGCTATACTCATCAAATGCACACACCCATTCAGTGACATAGTTTGTCTTTGAGACATTGCTATACTCATCAAATGCACACACCCATTCAGTGACATAGTTTGTCTTTGAGACATTGCTATACTCATCAAATGCACACACCCATTCAGTGACATAGTTTGCCTTTGAGACATTGCTATACTCATCAAATGCACACACCCATTCAGTGACATAGTTTGTCTTTGAGACATTGCTATACTCATCAAATGCACCCACCCATTCAGTGACATAGTTTGTCTTTGAGACATTGCTATACTCATCAAATGCACCCACCCATTCAGTGACAGTTTTACTCAATGCTGATAAACAAACGTATTCTTCAAAACAATGATAGTAATTTTTGTTTTATTTCAACACAATAGGAAACAATTTCAATCCAATAAAAAATATGCTTACCTACTATATGTAGATTTGTGATCCATTGTTTGGTTTTCTTGTGATTGATCAACCTATCTACTAACAAGCAAACAAAGTCACACTGAGCTTTGCATAGCAGCCTATAAATGTTTGTTTTTTAAATTGTCTATTACCAGAGATGTCTATGGTAAATGTGTTCAACCAGAGAAGTGTGAGTGCTATGATGGCAACACAGCTATACCTATAGGGGTGATATTTAACAAGACTGATTGCGGCTATTGGTAAGTCATTACCTATAGGGGTGATATTTAACAAGACTCATGGCAGCTATTGGTAAGTGATTAACTACGGGGGTGATATTTAACAAGACAGATTACAGCTATTGGTAAGTCATTAACTACGGGGGTGATATTTAACAAGACAGATTGCAGCTATTGGTAAGTCATTACCTATAGGGGTGATATTTAACAAGACTGATGGCAGCTATTGGTAAGTCATTTACTACAGGGGTGATATTTAACAAGACTGATTGCAGCTATTGGTAAGTCATTAACTAAGGGGGTGATATTTTTTTTAAAATGTAACATTTATTCTAGCAAAAAGGAATGAAAATAGAAGACTTGTTTTTATCTTACTTTGTTTGGTGTTCAATATTATTGATAAATGTAACATGGATGATGAAAATGTTTAGTCAGCAAAAGCTCTATCCTTCATTTTTAAAATCTGTGGTCTAAACCTGTTGAACATTCAGAACTTACATTTGTTGATGCTAATTACACTATCAACATTTTTTTTAAACCTACAGCAATTGTACTGAAGATGGCGTTCTTTGTAAAGTAGTAGATGGATGTGAGTAAAATAATCATCATCATTATTTCATCATAATTAATACATCAGTTGAAGTTATTCATTTTTTTAGTTTTAGTATTTTAACAATTTGTTGAATGCATTAAAGCATATACCGATGCATATTGGTTATTTATTCTTGTCATATATTTTAGTATGGAATAGACCACTGAATATCCTAAGTGTTTTATATGTAAGGTTGTGAGACTTCAGAATGGTCAAGTTGGTCAAACTGCTCAGAGCCATGTGGGGAAGGCATCAGGAGTAGATCTAGGTAAGGAGAAATAATGTTGAAACACCTAAAGCAAAGGCCCAATACTATCAAGTTTGTAATGATTTTTAATATTTATTTCAAAAAAAAAGAAATTAACTTTTAGGTTCAAAAGAAATTGAAATTGTAAGTATGTTTTCAATAGGTTCAGTTGTTAAAACAATATTTGCCAAGATATATATTTTTAGGATAATTGGCTCCAAAGCATTTAAATTTAACAGAGTTTTTGTGTGTGTATCAAAAGATTTGTTAACATCATGCAGAAGCAAGTGTTGATTTCTAAATGACTGAATTGTTCAAATATTACTTGATATAATTTGGCCGAATGTTTTTCAGAAACGTTGGTCTGGGCTGCTCTGAGGAGGAAAGCAGTTTTGAAACTCAAATCTGCAAGTTAGGTGACTGCCCGTGTGTGTATGATGGGAAGGTGTGGGAGTCAGGTGAAAAGATTGTGGACAATCAGTGCCGTCAATGGTAAGGAAAAAACTAATCCATTTGAAAAGCTTCATTACTTTAATTGTATTAGTATGTGTATGTTAGAAATAGACTAACATTTCTTCAATGAATTCAACGTTAATAAAAATGTGACGATATTGCTTTCTCTATCATTTAAGAAACACCAAACCCCGAATTAGAACATAGAATATTTGATTACTTTGTTGTGAAAATAGGTTGAAATACTTACACTAGTCAAGTATGAGATTGTTAGTATGCTGCCATGGTGTTTGTTACCTTTCCAAAGCTTATGTTGAACAATCAAGTGTTAGTTATATGCTGTGATGTGAACAGCTGTTGTTAAAGAATAGGTATTACAAATTTTAATTTTACTGATAGAGCTTAAGTATGTTGAATTACCAAGACTCTAAAAAAAAAACTATCAGTTTGGATCACATGCTCTTGTGGTAAGGTTGGTAAGTCTCTGTTGACAACATCCAACAAGTATCCAACAATGAGAGAAAAAAATGGTGCACATTTTTATTTTTAAAATACTGGTATACTTATTTTTTTGTACAGGTCATTACAGTTATAAACAGTGTTAAACAGAGATTTAAGGGGTGGATTAAATACACTTTAATTTAACCCTCTTTAAGCAAAAGTGTTTTTCTTGCTCAGTAGCATTAACTTTCTCATGGTTAAAACAAATCCATGGAAGATGGAACTATAAAAAGTGATAGACTCATATTTGGACATGGGTAAAAAAAATTATGTCCGGTCCCAAGATTAATATAACACAATAACTCAATAACTTTGTGGTTGTAAATTAATTTTTTAGTAATTAAATAGGTAATTTTTAACCCATAATTTAACTTTAAAGCTTAATTTTTTTCCCTCTTTATTACTAAAATAATTGTTTAAAAAAGAAAATACAAGCAAAAAGTATATTTAATGATTTTCAAACTTAAAGGATAGTTATACAAAGGCTGCAGAGTCAGCATTTTCAGGTTTTGTGCTTTTTTTTTAAAACTATCACGTTGAACTTGAAGAGCCCGTTTATTTTTGGGGATTGTTTTGATTTTCCAAGTGCACTGAGATTACTGATAAAGATAATGATACCTCAATTTCTGCTTTCGACAGTCTAATTTGATGCTCTCAATGATATTGTTGGAGTTGGTTGCAGGGTGAGGCAAAAATGTCAGTCTGCAGATCAACACACTATCACTCTTTAAATACTATCAAACTTTTTTGATTTAACAAATAAATATTTAATATGAAATATTTTTTGTTCTAAACCAGTTATTGTCTTAATGGAGAGATGCAATGCACCCAAACAGACATTGGTACGTATATTTTACTATAGAATAAATAGTTAAATTTAAATGCTCTTCTTATTTTCACAAGCAGAATGCCCAGAGAACATTTTGATCTTTCTAATTATTTTGAATCCCAAGTTAACCTTTTCTGAAATGTGATATTCAATGTTTAAAGCAAAGAACAAATAAATGTACTGACAAGCTCAACATAGAACCATGATAAAAATTAGGTCAAAACTTTATCATATGATTCTACATGTTTTAATAAGTAATTGTAAGTTGTCGTCAATGTTTAGACTCTTGTTGTTGGTTAAGGAAAGTATCACTCTCTTGGGGAAGCATCACTCTCTTTGGGAAGTAACACTTTCTTGGGGAAGTAACACTTTCTTGGAGAAGTAGCTCGCAGCAGTGATATAAAAACCTGCACGAACACATCCAAGGCCTAATTTATTTTAGAGACGATAATTCTTTGTTAACTGACATCTACATTTTACAACAATCAATCACTTTGCAGATTCCTATAAATCCATTGCATAAGGTGACACAGATATTTTACTTGAAAGCAAACCAAAAGTTTTAAATAATTATTGCCCTTCTTGCTCTTAAACATTTACTCCTATCTGCTCTAAGGTTCAGCTTCTTCTCTAACATTAATTTCTACTACAGAAAATTCACCAAGAAACTATCGAAAAGTATTGGGCTTAATTCTCATCCTCAAAAAAAAAAGTTTTTTTTTCTTACTTAATAAGAAATAAGAGTGTTAAGATTTTCAAGTTAAAATACTTTGCACATGTGAAAAAAATATTATAAAAAGTTGTGCCCTGAAAAAAAGCTACATTTTTGTTAAAGTTTCCATTTTCTGTTCTCAATATTGTTTTCTTCTTATAGGTAACAAAACGTGGACCAGTGATGTTTGCACTGAATTATGTTATTGCAATCACACCACTGGAAATGAAGAGTGTAAAACAATTAATGACAAGTGTGCCGAAATAAAGGAAAACTGCAATAACGTAAGCAAAATTCCTTGAGAAACTTGTAGGCATCAAAGTTTTGATCACCTTTATTGACCTGAACGGCACACATCATAAAATGTCTTTCACTCACAATATGTCTTGCTTTTCTTTACCACAAACCTTGTCTTCTTCTTCCTTTCAGGACACCCATAAACTTAAAGAAACACTTTGTAAAATGTAAACAACCTCATAATGGTTTTTGTAATAGTTCTTATTATGTCCTTCCCCAATTCTTTGTTAACAGGACACGCATACTCTTAGAGAGACTGATGACCCATGCTGCCCTGAATGTGTACCGATTATGAAACCATGCGCTTATGCTAAACAGGACTCCATTGAACTCAAGGTCAATGTAACTGGACATGGCTTGTGTGTCTCAGACACTCAGGAAGTTGGAGTAAGTGGCTAAAACAATTAGATCGCTGAAAGCGCTTTTAAGATGAAATAATTCCATTTGAAAAATGTTTCATTAATTTGTTGTTGAGCAATAGTCAGAAACATAAACAGGTCTAATTTAGTGTACATTTTAAAGAAAGAAAAAAAAAGGCCCAAGCTCTGTAACTAGAGACAGTCACTATCCCATCCTTGGTACAACACAGGCATTGAATAGTTTTGGAGCTCTCAAACTGCCAAGACAATAACATGCAGCATGAGTTTTTCTTTACTGTCGGATCAATGTGACAACATGTAGTTCATTAGGCCACTTGAAATGAATGGGATTGCTGGATGGTGGAATCAGTAGTCAGGGCCAGACATGACCGCACATAGCCAGACATGACCGCACATAGCCAGACATGACCCCACATGGCCAGACATGACCAGATATGACCACACATGGAGAGACATGACCACATATGACCATAGAGTACCACTCGGGCAGACAGGACCCCACAGAGGTTCACAGGGGCCCAAAAAATCTAGAAATGGCCTAAGATGTCCACATGGCAAGACATGACCAAAAATGGCCAGAGAGGACCTCGCTGGCCAGACCAATCTAGAAATTGCCAGTGTGATCCATGCAGGACCAACAGTCCACAACACAGAAGTATCAGAAGCCACAGCCTCTTTTCAACTCTAGGCAAGTCAGACTGTTTAATGAGCAACTTGTAAGCAAGTAAGCAAGACCACAGGAACAAATCCTACAATAGCCTAGTAAAAAAAAATTCTATTCAATCAAGTAAATTGTTTTACATCAACTTCTCGCAACGCTTTTAGCTCCACCTGTAACCAAAACTTTTACACCATGGGTCCAAAGAATGGATTTGGAAAAGGGAAGAGGGTATCACTTATATCATGGCGGCATTGGTAGTGTTACAATGGTAGCGCATCTGCCTCACATTCAAAAGGTGCTGTGTTCAAATTTGTTGTTGGTCGTTTCAAGCTATGGGCTAACAGCTGTATGGAATTAATTAATCAGCTGAGCTATCCTTGTGGAGTGCCAAAACTGAAATTAAAGAACTAAATCTCTTATCACAGAGGAAAATTATGTTTTTTTTAGTGAAGAGCCATTTTATAAAATCTTAATGCTAATCTATATTCAGGAAGCCACAGACAGGGGTGGGCAGGGAGAACAAAATGCACATAAAATCTGGAGTAACATTTTACAGGGGATACTTAGAATTTTTAATAATGAAAACTGGCATTTATTCATTCAAAGAGCTGCATGCTCTATCACATCCACACACACACACAAAATAAAGGTAGGTTTCCAACAAAAATAAATTGTGTATATATACCTAAAGATGACATTATCAAAGGTACTAGATCAAAGTCAAACCAAACAATAGAATGGGGACATGAGGTCATTTATTCAACACCGCCATTTTATTTCCTCCAGGCATGCTCCGGAACATGTGGACAGAGCACAGACAAGGTGAACAAGATTGAATTACAGTCAGGCATATTTGAACTCTTCACCTCTCGGAACTGTGCATGCTGCAAAGCTAGTGTTAGCAGCCGGTCGGTTGATTTCCAATGTTCTGATGGAACGAAGGTTCAATATCTTGTAAACTACATATCTCACTGCAGCTGTGACCAATGCTCATGTAAGTATACAAATCTTGAGACATTTAAATGTAAAACAGTTTCAGTTTCTTAGCTCCACAGAAGTAAATTATTGTTATCTGTATAGGAATTTTGGTTAGTTGTCTAATAAAATATTTTACTTTTATATTTTTTTTCCTTGTAATTTTAAAATCAATTTTTACACAGAATACCAAAGCTTCTCCTGACATGGGACTTAAAAGGACATGAAAAAGAACTCGTTTCTTGCAGTTGAATAGCACGTTGCAGTTCAATATTGAAATGTTGCAATTGAAAAATGAAATGTTGGTTTTAATTTACGACTAAATTATATGACTGTGTTAAATGAATAAACTTGCTTTGAATTCATTTCTTGTTTCTGAGTTATAAGTACTGTGCTTGTTTTAATCATTGAAAATAATTTTTTATGGTAATGTGATTCAATTTTTCATTCCCAATTTGGTAAAATTTGACTCATATTTTCCGATGCTGCTAAGACCTCAAGCAGATTTCAAAGCTTTTTTTTTTAATTTATGAGACTTTTTAATAACTTTTGATTTAAAATTAAAAGCAAACATGTCTTGAAGTAAGGCTTTGTAAAAAATTTAATTTTGGCCTCAAATGGCTATGGGATTTTTTACAACCTCGGTAACTACGAGACAAACAAAACGAGGAAGAGCTTTAGAAAAAATTTAATTCATTTTAATAAAGCCTTTTTTGTGACTAAACATATAGCAATTTAAAATGTTCTAGATCACAAAGGTTCCATTTTGTAATACATGCAGTTCAGTGTACTTGGAATAATAGAGACATGTTAACCACTTGAACTCAGCCACAGTTGGAACATTTAAAGGAAGTCTTCATTTTGTTGATTCCAAGAGCAGCTCTCTATTACTTAAACCAACATAAAACATTCAGGGGAGAAGGGTGTGGTTTCATTTCTTGTCTACCAAACAATACGTTTCATCACTACTAACAGGGCTGGAAGTCACCAACCCAAAAAATAATACATGTCTATGATAAGAAAAGAACAGACAGATGAAACCATTAAATTAGAAACCTCACTTTTGAAAAAGTGAATCAATTCAAATACCTAAGACCTTTATTGATGAAAGAAATTATTGCTAACAGAAATAAAAGCATATCGGCCGGAAACAGGGCAAACTCCAGTTGTCAGAAAATACTCATAAGTAAAAACATTACAAGAAAACCAAAGAAAATTGTTTATAAAACTGTAATAAGACCAGTTGTAACATATGCAATTGAAATGGGGACCCTGACAAAAACGGTAGTGAACCTTTTAAACACGTGGGAGAGAAAATTTCTCCAGAAAATATATAGACCAAGAAAGGATGAATATGGATAAAGAATACTAACCAGCCAGGAATTGTACAGTCTATATCAGGATCCCACGCTACTAACAGACATAAAAAAGGGCAGGCTACGCTGGACAGGACACTTAGACAGAGGAGTGAAGATGGTGCATCACCAAAACCCCTGAGGAAAACGGATCAAAGGCAGACCTAGGCTTAGATGGATGATGATGTGGAAAAAGATATACAGCAGGTGGGAATCAAAACATGGAAAAGATAATCATCAGTTAGGTCTGAATGGAAGAAAATGGTGAGGTAGGCCAAAGCCCTTAATGGGCTGTAGCGCCATAAGGATGGATGGATGGATGGAAAGAATAAAAGTTGTACTCTTTCAAACCTTCACTATCTACTTAATATTTATGGGGATGTTTTTTAAAAATTGCCAAGTTGGAATTTTATGTTGTGTTTGCCTTTTAAAAATTTAAAGCAAATAAATAAGATTAGCAGTTAAATGAGAAATGAACAAAAATTATTTTTGTTTTGGAATTGCAGTGAATATTATATTAAAACAATTTGGTCGAGTTGTACCAGTCACACATAAAAAATTAGTTCAGGGTATTCAACGTCTAGTTTGAAATTCAGGTAGAACTGAATTATTGACAAGCTCCATTCACTAATGACAAGCCACCTAAATTCATAATCATCTACTGGCTGGCCAAACTTTGTCTAGATCTGTGTTTTCCAAACATTAAAGTTTAGTGGACAGTTAGATAAATTTGCCGTTGCACCATGGGACTGCTGCTAGATTTATTAGTTATTCGTATCCTTTTATTTGACCTTAAATATGTCATCAATTATTTTTTAATTTGTAATCTGCCAAAGCGAGGAGACTCAATTTAATTAAACCATTTAATGCAAGCCGTTACAAGGTTATTTTTTTTTGTCATGGCTGTGTAAGATGATTTTATTTTTATCCAGTTTCTTGTACCATGCTGTGCGGACCGATAATGTTAAGTTTCACAGACAACCACTAGGGGAAATACTGGTCTGGATCTCTTGGTTTAAGAAACTAGTGTGGTCCAACAATGAGAGGTTCCTCTGCTGTCATGGCTAGTGATAAACTAAAAGTCTTTACAGACCCGACCACTCCTAGAGCCCAATGTAGTGACTGGTTTAATCACTAGCTGAGCCAGCTATTCACCGGTACAGGAAGTTTAATATCACTTTAAGCTACAGGTTTATTATAACAAGGCAATTTTAATCTCTTAAACTGACAAAGTTTACATCAGTTCACTGCAATTAAGCTGTTTTCAGGAAAGGCTAATTGATTACAAAAAAAAAGCTATAATATACAAGAAAGCCTCTTAATTAAGAAAATGTATCATTTGTAATAATTAAATCTAGTTCATGAATGAAGTTCAGGCAATCCCACTGTGCGAATCATATTGAAATGAAGTTGAGTAATGTGAACCTTTTAAGAGATGTTTTTACAAAGATCAAGGAATAATTAACCAGATTTATATAAAACCTTAAAACAAAATAAAAAAATCCAAGCGGTGAAAAAATAATTATTTAAATTATGATCTAACTCTAAATTCATTGGATGCACTAGTTCAATCTCTGGAACTGTGGACAATTTCAACACAGCACAATGAACCCAGTACAGCAATCAATTATAACAATTTTTAAGTTATAAAGATAAGACAAACTAATGATTGTGAAAAATACCACCAATGGCAATAATGTACATATTTTCTTAGTTTTTCTGGTAGCTGAATTAGTTTTGTGGTACCTCAGGATTCCATCATTTTTTGGTGGAGTTTTAATTCCATTTTTATTGTTGTTCACCAACATTTTCCAATGCTACAACTCCAGCCATTGCTTGCATTAGTCAGCTTCCAGCAACAACATTATTTACTCATCGTAATTTACATTTTCTTGCCTTGCTGAATATTATAAACAATGATTAATTAAGAAAAAAAAATATATAAATTATGTTATATGTATGTACACCCATTAGAATTAACATGGAAAAAAAAAGATAGAATATTTAACCCAATTCCTCATTTTTTAAATTGACATTTAATAAAATTTACTCAGGTTGAAGTTTACTTGAAATGATTTCATTTAGATAAGTTTGGTGGTTTATCATATCTCTATATCTAAAAAAAAACAAAGGGCAACACATTGTATGGCTTACACTAAATAAATTATTAAGACATAATCTATCACTTAAACCACTTTGATTTTCACTTCAAAGTAGGCAAGGTTCAGAAATACACCCCATAGTTTGCTTTTTACCCAAACACATTTCACTTCTTAGCTTGCTTTTTACCCAACACACAAATACACTTCTTTCTTTGACCCAACACACTTCCTCTGAACCAACACATCCACAACACAAGTTCACTGCTTAGCTTCATTTTAGACAAGTCATCCACAACAACCAACCATTAACTGGTGTAAAAGAAAACCCCTAGGAGCTGAAGGAAATTTCAGATTATATCCCAGCGGCTATTTGTTTATTAATTTTTTCCATAAGTTTTTTATCCAGTTTTTTCTGCCGTAAATAAACAACAGCATATGAGGTGAGCCCAACCAACAGAGTCAACAACTCAAACTTCCAGAACTCTGCTTCCTCAACAGCAGGAGAAATATCACACCTGAAAAAGAAAAAAAAAACGAATGCATACAACTATATAAAATGTTTCAGAAGAGACAAAGCTTGAATCATAAATTCTGGCAGCACTTAATTTTAAAAATTAAATGTGAATTACTAGATGAAATTACATAATAGCCTCAGCAACACTGTATTTACCCAACAAATTCTTCTTTTCCATCTTCACAACGAATCTTTTCTTTATATCCATGATGTTTACAGTAAGGTACCTCAGCACGCTGCCAAGGTTACGAAAATGAACACAGTGAGTTAAATAAGTGAATAAAATACATTTTAATTAAATAATGATTTGATCTATTCAAACAATAGAAAATGCTTTTTTAAAAAACAACACTTTTTTGTGAAATAAAGATGTAGAGAAAAACAAACCAATTCATCTTTAGGGCATCTTTGGCATCGTGAAATGGATGTGTATACTGGACATGATGTTTCTTTTGGTTCTGAAAAATTATTTAAATAAATCTTAAAAAGCTTCTCAAAAACTGTCACAGCAAACAATTAAAATGAAATAAATTTCATGGTTTTAACTGTCCCCTTTCTTTCCAAATATTTAAAACTAGCAGAGATCATAACTTAGGCGGTATTTCCTCTCAGGGGGCGTCAAGTTGGCAACATAAGCACTACTGAGAGTAGGCTTAGAAAATCAACATCCAGGGCTATATCCCTCTTGTAGGAACAGACACATATCTGAATGGGTGGTCAGTAGCACCGCCCTATGTCCCTGCACAGGGCTCCACCGTAGTGCGTCCATCTTCTGATTATGTGTGATTTGTGTCTGGGTAAATACCCAGTGGAACACAAACAGCATGCGGCATCTCATTAATAAACCTTTTAACATCTGAAACACCTTCCTTGGACCACCTTGATCCAGGCTGGCATTTCCCATAGCCTAAAAAGCACATCTTCCACCCTGGACACTCTCAGGAACACATCTATCAAAAAAATATTTCGTTTATATCCTTCATAATTACCAACATCTCACCACTTATGACAAACAACATGGCAATGCTAACTACAATTTGGATAAGTGATTCACTTCAGCTGATTTATTAACAAAGGTAAAGGCCTCCTTGTAATCACCTGAGTGCATACACATACTTGATGTTTATTCAAATTTCAAGGTTAGTTGTCAGCTTTGACTTTGAATATTTTTTTTTTTTAAATGTAATAAATTACAATCAATCTTAAGACATGACCTTAGCACTTCACAGCATCCAGGAATTCAGATTCAACAAAGCCAAAAAAGAATGAAATCGAAAAACAACAAGTGCAGTAATTAAGGGATTTTGGAAATACATATATAAATATAAATAAATACTATGCAAGGGCACTACACAAAGTTTTATGATATTGTAGTCCGTTTATGAATAAATAGATGCAGAAAAAAAACATTTCATTTGTAAGAGCTCAAAAATATTTTTTTTAAATTTGTTAAACTGTGAGCAAACACTGCTGAGTTTTATTATAATTTAACAGTTCCTGGAATTCCTGACTGAGTGGTGAAATTCTTCCATTACCCAATGCATTGTGGATGGTAAGGATAAGTCTCAACATACAAAAAGACACTCATTCAGTTTAAAAATTGCAAATAATGAAACATTTCAATTCAAGCCTGTTTACGATGAGATCTTTGTGATTCAAGCGCCTTGAACATTTTTTTAAAAAATGGTTTAAAATCCCAAGGCCCAGATTTTTATAAACTTCACCTGGATTCGCCTTGTTATTTCTCATTCTACTTTAAATTGAAGAGACCTACTATTATAAAATTTGAGGCCATGAGTGTATATTTTCATGTGTTATAAAATAATGGGTAACAATTTATACATACTTTTAGAATGCACAGCAAACCAAACAATTGTAATCTGGTTATTTTTAACCTGCTATCAACGTAATCCCTCTTCAATTTTTTTTACCTTCTTTTGGCAGCTGTCTTGTATATTCCCAGTGACTTCGCAGTACAAGAAAAGCAACTGTAAATCTAAAAGAGCATAAAATTATATTGATTGTTAATTAATAATAAATGAAGTTGTCAAAGCCAGAAAATATTGCACATAATTATATAAATATATAAGAGTACAAAAATAAATGTAGGAATATATATTAGTAAAACATGGTGAAAATTAATTGGAACACTAAGATTAATAATTTAACTTTTAAAAAATGCTTTCTTTTAACACCGAAGATTTTTCCCAATTTAAATCAAGAATGCTGATCTCAATAGTGATTTATAGGGGAAGTATATTCTATTAAGATTAACTTTAGTTATTTTTATTTTTAAATTTAGTCAAAATATAATTAAACCTATTTAAAAGTGACATGATTTGTAAACTTTGACAGTAAATAAAAAATATTTTTTTTAATTAAAAAAAAAAGACTTTCTTTAAAAGATGAGTTTCAACAAACTAAAAGGTATAAAATAATTAAAAATTTGTTAAAATGCATTATGGAAAGAAAGATGACATGACAAAAACATGAGAACCTAAATGTTACCATCCCTCCTAGCAGTTGAATACACTTTTGTGATTGACATGGTGTTTAAATTGTATTTAGGAGAATATATATTATGTATATAAACTCACTTTTTCAAAGAAACTTGAAATAACATAAAAAAACAGAGAACATTAATATCTATACTTACAAGACAACAAAAGCAGCCAGAACAAGAATTCGCTTTTTAGTGAACACTTCAATCATCATGTTATCAAAACTCTTCTTCAACATAATGTGTCAAGTAAATATATGTTACCTGGAATATCAAAACTGGTAAGAATTAAACAAAGCTAAATAAATATATAAAACAAATTTTCTAAAAAATAAATGACTGATAAAACATTTTCAACATGTGCTACCTCAAGTGTACACGGTTAGCTATAATTTAAGAATTCCATTGCAACTGAATAGAATATTGCTGAAGTGACTTATTAGATGGAGGTGACCTACAAGAATACAGTTGATAAACTCTTCTTATCTGCAGTAGTAGATTTTCAATAAGGCTGATCGTTTATAGAAAAAAAAGTACAATTTAGGGCTTAAGCCTTTAATGACTCATTATGGGTGTAAAAATGAAAGGCGTTAATGATAGGATAATGACCATGAAACTCCCTCTCGTAAATGGAAGAACACACTTCACCATCATAAGCTGCTATGCTCCAACAATGACAAACCAAAATGAAGTAAAAACCAAGTTCTACGAGGATCTTCACTCTGTCATAGCGGGTGTTCCAAGCAGGAAAAGCTTATAATTCTAGGTGACTTCAATGCTTGAGTTGGTAGCGACCACATCGCTTGGCATGGGACTCTGGGACAGTACGGAGTGGGCCAGTGCAATAGTAACAGTCTTTTCTTGCTCCAGTAATGCGCAGAGCATGAACTGCTGATTACTAACACGATATTTCGCCTACTAATGCGTAATGGGACGTCCTGGATGCATCCTTGTTCAAAACATTGGCACCTCATCGACTATGTCATCATCAGGAGGAAGGACACTCAGGACGTATGAATAACCAAATCCATGTGTGGTGCAGAATGCTGGACAGATCATCGTCTTATTACCACCAAGCTCAACTTACACATACAACCCAAAAGACGCCCACAGGGGAAGAAGACCCCTAAAAGTCTAAATACCACAAAAGTTGAAAAGCCCCAACATTAAGAAATCCTTTGTGGACGCTCTGGAAGAACGGATGGTGTCCACACTATTGGAAAATGGACAAATTCGAAGCAAACTGGACATCACTAGGATCTATGTTGTACAACACCACAATGGAGTTTCTGGGGCCAAGCTTGAAAAAACATCAGGATTGGGTTGATGATAACTGTGATGTAATCAAGCAACTGCTCGAGGAAAAACACCGTCTCCACCATGCTTCCCTAAACAACCCGAGGTCAATCCCAATGAAAGATGCGTACCAAAGTATAAGAAGAACGATTCAGCAGAAACTGCCTCTAATGCAGAATAAATGGTTGCGCGACAAGGCCGACGAGATCCAAGGCTATGCGGACAGACATGACATAAAAAATTTCTACCTCGCTCTGAAAACAGTCTACGGTCCCACTTCATCAAGATCATCCCCACTTCTGAGTGCTGATGGGAAAACTCTAATCACTGAGAAGGAAAAAATTATTGAACGCTGGGCTGAACACTTTGACAACATCCTGAATCAACCTTCATCCATCAATGATGTAGCCATAAATTGTGTCATACAGGTGCCTTTCAATCA
The DNA here is from genome assembly GCA_964033795.1 of Lymnaea stagnalis. Taxonomy (NCBI): domain Eukaryota; kingdom Metazoa; phylum Mollusca; class Gastropoda; family Lymnaeidae; genus Lymnaea; species Lymnaea stagnalis. Next base: position 153,151 of record CAXITT010000421.1, on the reverse strand, counting down.
AGAACTGGAAGACCCCCCTACCCTATCTGAGACCCAATATGCTATATGCCTTCTCTCAAACAGCAAAGCATCAAGTGATCACTCAACCCCGTCTGAAGTATACAAAGAAGGGGGGACAGCTCTGTCTGAAAGGCTTCACCAGCTGTTCATACCTATGTGGCAGCAAGAGACTATTTCACAGGACTTCAAAGATGCATCTATTAGTCACCTGTACCAGCGTAAAGGGAACCGTCAATCATGCGACAACCACCGTGGCATATCACTGCTCTCAAATGCAGGCAAGATATTAGCAAGAATCCTGCTAAATCGTCTTAACAGGCATCTTGAAAACAGTTTACTGCCAGCAAGTCAATGTGGCTTCTGGAAGGAACGAGGAACCATCAATATGGTGTTTGCCGCCAGACAGCTACAGGAAAAGTGCAGGGAACAAAATGTTGATCTCTTCTCTACCTTTGTAGACCTGACCAAAGCTTTCGACACTGTCAGTAGAGAGGGCCTTTGGAAGATCATGGCCAAATATGGATGCCCCAGAAAGTTTGTGTCAAGGGTACGACTATTCCTTGAAGGTATGCAGGCTAGATTTCGGGATAATGGAGAGACGTCAAAACCATTCCTTGTAAAAAACAGTGTGAAACAAGGATGTGTACTTGCCCCAACACTTTTCAGCCTCATGTTTTCCGTAATGCTGACCGATGCATTCAGAGAGGGAGACGATTGAATTGGCCACAGATACCAAACTGACAGAAATCTATTCAAACCCAAGAGGCTACATGCCAAAACAAAGGTCCTGACAGACACCATCAGGGACCTCATGTATGCAGACGACTGTGCCCTAAACGCTGTATCAGAAGTGAATATGCAACGCTGCGTCACAAGCTTTTCTAATGCCTGCACAAACTTCAGGCTCACCATTAACATAAAAAAAACTGAGGTCATATACCAACCAGCTCCTCGAAGCCCTTATGTTGAGCTCAACATCCAAGTATTTGACGAAAGACTTAAAGTGGTGAAAGGCTTTTCCTACCTCACAGCACACTGTCCCAAAGCGCAACCATCGATGACGAGGTTAACCTCCATATTGCGACAGCCAGTGCAACCTATGGAAAATGTACTAAGAACGAATGGACCAGGAGAGGTATCAACACTCAAACTAAACTGAAGGTATATCAGGCGGCTGTTCTCCCTACACTCCTCTATGCCTGTGAAACGTTCTACCAATGCCATGCAAGAATGCTGAAACACTTTCATACAACAAGATTCAGAAAAATCCCCAACATCATATGGCAGGACAGGGTCCCAGACACTGAGGTGCTCACACGGGCAGATCTCCCCAGCATCTTCACAATCTTGAGAATGTCAGATGACCGTCTTCCCAAAATAATGTTCTATTGTGAGCTTGAACAAGGCAAGCGGTCTGCTGGCGGACAGGAAAAACTCTTTGAAGACGACATAAAAACCTCACTGAATGCATTCAACATAAACCCAGACACGTGGGAGGAACAAGCAAAGAATCGAACTTCATGGTATTCTAGTTTGCACCAGAGCTCCATGCAACATGAAATTGGCAGAACAGCTGCTGCAGAGCGCAAGAGAAATGCAAGGAAGGCCCGGTCTGACTCTGCTCACGGAGATGCGCCATCATTCCCCTGCACCTACTACACAAGAGAATTTAGTGCCAGAATCGGCCTCATTAGCCATCTGCGCACCCACAGACAGAACCAGCATAAACTCTGATGATTAAAGTGGTCATGGTGGACTCCCAACTGACGAACAACAAAAATGAAATATCTAGAAAAATAGATAATTAGATTGCAATCATTGACCATAAAATGTTGAGACAATGGGATACGATAGAAAAAAACAAAATTTCATGACCCCCTCACTAACCTACAGAGTAGATTTATAAAAATAATTGTATGCATACAGACAAGAAAGTAAGCATAAGGCTAAGTTCATGTGACCCTAAATATTTTATTATTATTATTAAGGTGGTTTTATATAGCACAGTACCCCAGCCTAGGGCAAGGCTCACTGCTGTACGCCAGCCTAGGGCAAGGCTCACTGCTGTACCCCAGCCTAGGGCAAGGCTCACTGCTGTACCCCAGCCTAGGGCAAGGCTCACTGCTGTACCCCAGCCTAGGGCAAGGCTCACTGCTGTACCCCAGCCTAGGGCAAGGTTCACTGCGCTTCCCATAAAAATTAGCAATTACAGAAAATTATACATTTAAAAACAACAATTGGTAAAATGCTTGATCTCACCCACCCAAGTACCATCTACCCCTGCCTAGCCATGGACAGCACCCAGCAGCAACAAGCGTTGTTTATCAGTTAGAGTGGGTTGAGAATGAGCCAGTATAGTACAGTTTGAAGAGATGGGTCTTGAGGGCAGTATTGAAAGCTGGGACTGTCGGAATATTGTGGATGTGTAATGGGAGAGAATTCCATTTTTTTTGGGGTACAGAAAGAAAAAGATTATTCACCATACGTTTTAGTGCGTGTTCTGGGAACAGAAAGAATACACGTGTCTGTGGAGAAACAAAGCTTTCGAAGGGGTGAACAGAAAGAAAGAAGTTCAGTAAGATAGGAAAGGCAGGAAACAAAGAAAAAGTTGTGACAGAGAACAGACAGCTTGTAATCAATGTGTGCCTGTATAGGAAGCGAATGAACTGGGTGGAGTAGTGGAGTGGTGTGATCACGTTTATTTGCCTAACCTATATTTATCTAACCTAGCAGTGGAGTTTTGACATTTTTGCAGTTTTTATATGAAATGTTTTGGTGAACCTGACAGAAGAGAATTACAATAGTCAAGATGAGAGAGAAAAATAGTGTTTTTGTTGCACTAACGGTGAGGTAGTGGCGGATGGAGCTGATCTGATGGATAGCGGTGTATGCAGGGGGACAGATTTGAGAAATATGATTATTGAGAGACATGTTGTCAGAAAGAATGTAATCAAGATTCCTAGCAGAGGATGTGAACTCTATATCGGAGCTACCTACTTGAAACCAGAATTTAAATTCAATGAAATTGCACATTTTACTTATTGTCAAGCTTACATCAAGGTCATATTTCTGAGGGTCACTAGGTACAACCTTTTTTGGGTTAATTTAGTTCAAACAAAATTTTGATATTGTTTGCTATATTTTGAGCCATTAACATTAACTTAGACTGAATAAGTTGGCTACGATGTCAAGATTTAATTTTTAGCTTGAACGCAGTCCTTTATTTATTATCTTTTAATAAATTTAAGAAGATTTTATTTATATGATTGACCAGTTGTTTTTTTTAAGGTATTGATCAGTAAAGTTTAAATCTTTTTAATTTCAATTTTCAAAGCTTTAACCTCATAAAATAAAAAATTTCTAGATTTATTCTCTATTTGAACAAGCAAGACGTCGGCTTTAAGTAATTGGCAGATGTAGAATTTATTCTTTCACCAATCAACCATAAAATGCCAAACAGTGATACCTGTGGTAAATTTAAAAAATGGAGATTGCCTTTTTGACAACAAAATCAGGATACCAAATTTTCGGGTGTTCCCAGGTGATACCGAAGTCCCTATTGGGACTATAGTGATATTTTTTTGGTTGACTTCTAACAAAAAGAAATCGATAACTGTAATACGCTTAACATTTCCCCTATTATACCATGGCTGCCATCTCTGTGCCCATGACGGCACATGCCAAGGCAACAAAGATGACGGCTGTGTAAAAAAAATTAATGCAAACACATGTCTGCTGCTAAAATGAGGAGGGGAAAGAGAGACAATGTGCTTTTTTAGCTACTTACTGAGAGAAACCAAAACAGGAATAAAAACTTAAACTAAATGGCTTCCCTATTTTTTTGGGAACATTAATTTTGTGGCAAACATTGCAACTTATTGTATCCCTCTAGATATGCGAGAAGAAGTGTTAACAACCTGCGACTGATCCTTTCCCTCAGCTAAAACACTTTCAAATATTGAAAACCCAATTTACAGTTTCATAAAATACACTTTTACATTTCTTCATTCCAGGTCCAATCATTTCATGGCAAACGTAAAGACTTTATTATATCCCTCTAGATATGTGGCAAGAAGTGTCAAAGACCTGTGGTCGCTCCCTTCCCTCAACTTACACATGTGTGCTATAAAATGTAGCCTCATTTAAAATATTAATATTAATTTATAACATTCCATCAGGGTATTAATAATTTTTAAAAAAAGAAAATTTAACTCTCGTAGCAATCTAAGAATAAACAAAAGGGGACTCACTCATCACGATGCAAAACGTCAAGCGTACTTTGTCCAAAAAATCATTTATTATGTTTAGAGCTATTCTCAGAGGTATATGCTTAAAATTAAGTTATCAATATCATCAATAATAAATCAATTGACGGTAATCTCTTATTTTGGTGCACCAATTAAAATGAAAATGGAAAAGCATTTTTTTGTTTCATTGTTAACAATTAAATTAAATAATGAACTTATTTCATTATTAAAAGGATTTTATAAGTTAAACATTGACTATTTGTCCCAAAACAAAAGCTAATGCTACTGTTGTTAAATTGTATGAGATCAAAAAAGTGCACTCATTTCCATGCATCGTTTGTTATTCACTGCGCCATAGTGACTGTCTTTGAGTTATACAAGGAGAACTCAAGAATTAAAATTCCCTTTATATAAGTTTAAATTTAAAACCCAAAAAAATGATGCGACAAAAAAATTATTATGTTCTATTAATATTACTATACTCATACATCTATACTGATACTGTAAGTAAACTGAACCATTTATTAGTAACAACTATTACTATAGTTAAAGGCCTATATTGAATTGACTGACACTGAAGTGTTTTATTTCAGACAGTGTCTACACTTACAGGTCCGGTGACTGGACAAATAGTGTAGGACATATTCATCCGGCAGGCATGTTATGCTTTATTTAAAGTTGTCACTTTTTAACAATTTGCTTATTATATATGTGAAAACATAAAATCAAATTGAAGTAATTCAACATAGTATTAGTAAGTTTAAAGCAATTTTAGTAATAACTTAATGAAGATGAAAAAATAATAATCTAAGAATATGCTTACAGTCAATAAATTAATATCATTGTGATACTATCATGTAATTGAATTTAAAACAAACAAAGACAAATTATAAATAGTGTAAGTTAAGAGCTTTGTCATTTATTGTAACATGGTTTGAGAAAAAAAAAAATTTCAAACAATAGTAGGAGTAGGATAGTTATTTTAACTTCAACCTTAATATTAATACTATTAAATTAAATACGAAGTGGATGCGTACACCGTGGCGGTGTACCTAGCGAAACCATCGGCTTTGGCCTGCGTAAACTGCGGCGGTGTACCTAGCGAAATCGTGGGCTTTGGCCTGGGTACACTGCGGCAAAAACGTACCATTGGCCTGGTTTTAAGATATGCTTATTAGAGAAGATCTTGTGTGGTGAAGTGGTAGAGTGGACGCTTGGCGATAATATATTTTGAGATCAATTCCCAGTAGGGGATCGCGTTTTTTTCCCTCCCATTTTAGTTTTAAAATATTTTGTAGCAATTTAAACAATTTAAATATATGTTTAAATATTATATTAAATACACTTTATAAATATAAGTGTTTCAACAAGTTGTGCCGGCCTTTGACTTTGAAAATACCGGTAAATTTAGTAATAAGACATTAGACATTAGAAAACAAACTTTAAGTTTTTGAAAGCGCATGTATAGTGTATGTAACATGTATAAGAGGATACTAAGTAACTAAGTGATATTCTATTGTATTTCAACATTCTTTGTGTTGTTGAATATTTACATTTTACTTTTACGAACACCCAAAGAAAATACCAATATATCATTAATATCATATGAATATTAATGTCATTAATGTGCATGGTCGTATTTCAACCTTGAACCATCTTGCTTTCACTATGCCTTATGCATTGGCAAAATGTAAACACAATAACAAACGTTCATTAACAACACTCAGTCTCACAGCAAATCTTTTGAAAACACCTCGATTTTAGAAATTTGCGGAGCGGTAGCAAACTGTATAGCAAAGCCTTAGGTCTGCGTTTAACCTTTTCATGACGGAATTAGTTTCCAGAATGGCATGGCATGTGCTATTCTCAGGGTAAAACATGACGTTATCTCACAGAGACCATTGCACAATGGGCTTGGGAGAGGATTTTCGCTAAGTCAAAGTTTTTGTATTTGTTGTGTTTTTTTTGTTAAGAAGTCGATCCTTGCAGGGGGGGTGAAGGTGAGTTATGGGCAGAGGCTTAACCAAAATGGGGGCATTCACAAATCACGGTTCTGGATAGGGAATGTCTACAAAGGACGTTTGCACAACAAACTTACCTTTTGCATCCCCCCCCCTCCGCCGGCATTTTTTACTATGTGTAATGCCAATTTAAAACTAAATCAATGATATTTAATTATTGTTAAAAGACTTTTAAAAATCACTGCAGTGTTTCGTATTTATCATCATACTGTTTTTTTGTGTTGACACACGCTTGGTATCACAATGACAATGCCTCGGACAACTTTAACTTCACGACTTCATGATCAGTGTATGAGTATGTGATCCTCTTGCCATAGTATATTTGTGGCGTAATTATATCTTGGTGCTTACAAAATAGATTCACTGGCTTCCCATTCATTTTTACACCACGCCCCGAGGGATCACATAAAATGTTATATTTATAATGCCCCCCCCCCCAAAAAAACAACTGGGTTGGGGGGGGGGGGGG
>CAXITT010000421.1:122922-137257 GCA_964033795.1 Lymnaea stagnalis | reverse complement strand
CCCCCCCCCCCCGAGGTCCACAACACATAAAATTGATATATCACAACACAAAGTAACTGACACCAACACATAAATTTACTAAATAAAAACAAAACGTAACAGACCACAACACTTACAATCACTATTTCAAAACAATAAGTTTTCAATTCCTAATTACTGTCTTGGAAAAAAATACGGGTTAACAATTTGATTGGGTTACATTGTCGTAACAATAACAATGCCTTTAAGGTGGGGACGCCTTCTTGCATATGGTAATAAGCTTAAAAAAGAAAGAATTTAAACATTATCAGCGGAGGGGTCCTTTGAATCTGGAGTTCTTTTCTTTTTTTAAATTTTAATGGAGACATGTTAGCGTTTTCGACGAATTTTACTAAACTCGTGTCCTGTTCAGCCATCGTAAATAATGTCGAAAGAATGTCATGAGTCATGTGCCGGCAAGCTAAATTGTGATTGGCTCTTTTTCACAAATTATGTTTAAAATAACTGCTGCCATTGGCTGGTAAATTAGTAGGGTTTGAGAGTGAAGGCCACTGCAACTTGGCAGGTTTTGCAAGTCAGTCATAATTTTATAGCGAAATAAGCGAACATCGTATTAGTAGGTTTTGATTTTTTAAAATATAGTAAAATATCGTACAATACAAACATTTTGAGTACTATGAGCAAAATCGTTTGTGTAATTTACTTATTATGTTACTTTAAAATGTTTAAAAGCCACGGGGAAATTTTGCAACCACCCCCCCCCCCCCACCACATCTCAATCTCGGCTTTCTCGCGGTGACGTCATTTTCATGGAAATAATTTAACGCAACTTAATTTTTATAATCAGTTGATAGAGTCTTTATATCTCTTTATGTACAACAATAGGGAAATAGGGTTTCCGTGAATTCTTCTTGTCATCCAAAGGTTTTTATAAAAAAGACCCAATTATCCACGAAGCAATGTATTACCAAATGGATTTTACGAAAAATTGGGATATTAATGATACGAACCATATAACTTCCCGGAGAATGGTAAAGAGGAAGTGGAAATTAAAGTGCAGCCAGGTGCCAGGACACTCATTATATATTTTCCTGGTGCCCTAAACTTCAAGAAAGTAGCCCTAGCTCTGAATGGAGCTTGTTTCGTTTTTTTAACAACGCCCCCCCCCCTCCCCAAATCTTTTTTGTAATCTTCTGTACTCACTACTTTGTCTACCCATTCTAGAGCTCCCCTAACCCACCCCATTTCTTATTTACCTGAGACGGCAATGATATCTTAAGTCACAAGTAATATCACAACGGATCAGTATCAGCTCGGACCAGTAGAGTGGCAAGAGTTCCCCCCCTCCGTGGCATTCCTTGATTTCGCCACCCAAATTTAAAAAAAAAAACAGAAAAGAGAGACCAATGCATACATCATGCTCATCAAAATAAGATATAAAAAGTAGATGAAATGAACCAAAAATACAGTCCCAAAATAGTGCTGCCAGGTGATTACCAATCCATCTTCTTACGCCCGTTGCTGGAGTGAGTTTGCAAAGTTTCATTTGTTGTCTTAAATCAGGGTTCTCAAACTCGCAGCCCGCGGGCCATTTGCGGCCCACATGAAGATATTTTGCGGCTCGCTACCTGACTGCAAAGTTTAGTGTTAATGCAGCCAGCGCGTTTTCCCCATTCTCATATCTATAATGTTACACTCAGCGACGGTTTCGAATTTCACCGACTAGTCTAAATCTGATGTTTATTTTGTTTGGATATATTGGACGCTGATTATAATGGTAAAAACCGTTTTAACATCGGACTAAAAGTTTTTATTTTATAGCATCTAATGAGACAAACATGGCCAAATGGGGTTGTGAGAAAAAATTGAAAAGTCACCTAGTGATTAGTGCACAACAATAATTGTATAAATTGTAGCATTCTGACACAGTATCAAAGAATTCCTATAAAAATCGCTGCTACTGTGAAAGAGTGAGGGAATTTCCTAGCCTGTCAGCTTTGTCCCTTTCAAAATAGAGTTAGTCAAGAAGACCTTTTTTACGATAACAAAATTCAAAATGCATTCTCCCTTCAAGAGCATCTTCCTTCGCATCAATAATACATAAATAGTGCCTGCACCTTCCTTCTGTTCGAACACGTTTTAGCCTTAAGAACCTTAATGAGGGGGGGGGGGGGGGGGAAAGGGGGGTCCTTTACTAAGTTGATCCCAAATGGCTCATGGGCTTGGCTTTACACAGAAGCTGATTGTATTCGACAAGAAGTTCCAGGACGAGGGGCAGCTTGTTAGCGTGGTCTATGACAATGTCAGGGCATTCTGCACAAAACGTGTGTTACGTTTCTCAGAGAACCATTTCCCAACATGAAAAGTACTCATGGATTCGGGCACACCATGCAGTAGTAAGTATACTGATGCCATTGCAAAACTACAGGAAGAATTTGATCACAGGTTTGCAGACTTCAAACACACAGAGCCGCTTTACACATTTCTGCTGACCCTTTCTCCATCAAGAGCTTTCTCCATCAGTGTGGAAGATGACCCCCCCCCCCCCGCCCCCCCCCCCACACACAAACACACCTTGTGTTTCTTTTTTGCGCTTCAAATGGAGCTGATTGAACTTCAGTGTTAAGTGAGGTGAATAGAAAAACAGACAAGTATGGAAAATTTTTGAGAGGATTGCCCTCCACCTTCCCTGAGAGTTCCAGGTTCATGTGTCTCTTTGCGAGTAAGCCTACCTATCTGTGGGAAAAGCTCTTTCAGGGCCAAACTTACATATGAGCGTCTTCAAGGTATACTGAGGGACTCAGTAGCGTCACCACTCTCAAGCCAAATTTTACTCAGCTGTGTACGAAGAATAGCTGCCACGTCTGTGGCAAAAACGAGTTGGAGGAAGAAAATGAAGCCTAGTTCTTTACAACCCTTATTGTATTTGTTTGTTATTAATAAAGGTTGATCACATTGTAACGGTTGTACTTGATTCAATTTTTAATCGCTTTTTTCTTGAATACTTGATGCAGCCCAGTCTCACTCAGACTTTACCTCCTGCGGCCCCCGGATAATTTGAGTTTGAGACCCCTGTTTTAAATCGACGTCTGAAGTTCAGAAACCCTGTTTCAAGAGAAATGACAAAAATAATAGGGTTCGACATTTGAACCTTCAGAATGAAAAAAAAAATACTGAAACATACTAAATTTTGAAAACATTATGCATAATATATTATTATGTTGTATAATACTATTATGTTCATACTAATTTTTACAACATACTTTTTTGTTGAGGCTTTACTCTTGGATACAAGTTTATTTCGATCAAAACCAAAATAAGACCAAAGCCCGTTTATAATGTTGATATAGATTCATAACGACACCGTCTATAGATTCATAACTCATCCTGAACGACACTGTCTATAGATTCATAATTCATCCTGAACGACACCGTCTATAGATTCATAACTCATCCTGAACGACACTGTCTATAGATTCATTACTCATCCTGGACGACACTGTTTGATGCAACTGCTTCACGTAACAAACCATCTTTTGATGCTATTCAATTCTTTATTTAATCTGGTGCTTCCCCTGACCAATTCGCGCGAAAGAATAGGGACCATTAAAATAATTTATCGCTCGTAGGTAGAACCAACAATCGTCCTGTTATACGTTATAAGCGAAAGCCAGATTCAAGAGAAAATTGACCAAAAAGCAAAGTTAGTCGGTTCATCCTACGACAAAGATTGTGATGGACAGTCGCTGTGGAGTCGAATGTACGTCAGGTGCATGGAGACGAAACGTCACATATCGATATCAGTGGAAGGTTGTGGTGGTGCGGCCAGAGCTCCCTGTGGAGGGGATTGCCATTGAGGGTAGTTTTAGGCTTCGTTTAATGGAGATAGAGCACAGTGAAGTTTTTTCAACATGCGTGTTGTCTCGTGGAAGACGAAGAACAGTGCGTCTCACCTTGGCAATAGAAGAGCCTGTACGTGGGACACGGGATGTTGCCAGACAATCGGTATTGAACCCGCATTGTAGACTGCCCGTATGTATTTAGGCAAGGATAAGTTGAAGACATCACATTTCTGACCATGGATAATAATTTGTGTACATATTCACTGTCCTATCCTCAGAATTGTTAATTTACTTGTTCATCGCCATATTCTCAAATGTTATATTTCAGCTTCTGAAATTTCTATATTAAATCTTCTGTAGATCTTTCAGAACTTTCTGTTGCTTACATACAGTCGTACCCTAACCCATTTGAGACAGCCCAGTTGTTTCATTCTCAGTCCATTAAAATTCAAATTCAAATTCCTGAGTATATTTTATATCGTTTTCAAATCACCAGATCAGATAGTATAACCAAAATTAAATATATCTAATAAAAATTTTTTTTTAAAAAGAAGCTTTTTTTAACAAAGAAAGCTATGTGTGCACCACTATCATAAGAGCAGTTGTAATTTACACAACAGAAAAGCAGAGAACTTGCTTTAATGCGTGAAAAAGAAAACTACCCAGTAAAATATATGGTTATGGTGATAGACACACAATGGATGGAGAAACCAAGAAACATACCGATCGTTCGAAGTTCCACCCATAGTGACAACAATTAGAAATGGCTGACGGCGCTGGGCAGGACACATTGAGAGGATGCCTGCTGGTAAAGCAGGAAGATAAATCGACAGTAAAAACCTAGGGGCAGACGGCTCATCGGTCGATGATATTTTTAACAAAGTTTTTGTTTCTATAAATACAATTACAAATAGTAAAAAGTTATTTACTACTGAAACCTACAAGTCAGCAAGGCGTTTCAAGAATGTATGAATGAAGCTGTTCATGTAGTTAGAAAGATAGGCACACATTAATAAATTGTGTCTTTTCAGATGTCATATTTACAGTTGAAAAGGAAAAACTTTGCAAAAATCTTGCCACCCGAAACAGATCATTAGTAAATCGAGACCGAGATATGATGCTGCGAGCCATTCTACGAGTCGAAAAGCCATGGTCATTTCAATGGGATGGATGTGATCAAGCACGCCAGAGCCCCCATGGATTGTAGCTCTATTGAGGGGACGTCCATTAATTACGTCAAAAAATAGAGGGTGGTGGGTGGTTGGAAATGTTTGACAGTTGTTGACAAGGGGAACGGAAAGGGGGGGGGGGTTAGATTAGTTGACGTCAACAATCATGTTTTCTCTATTAAAATTTGTATCTTAAAAATTGAATGGTACTTAAATTATTTTAAACAATATAATGAGATTAAATAGTCATATATGTATGGGATTTTAACGATATACGAGTTATTTAATGTGTGTCTATCTGTGCACTGCAGATGGCTGGTCAGAATGTTAGCACACGTTGTTAGTGCAAGAGAAGTCAAAAGTAGGCACCTCTTCACATGTCCTTTTTCTCTTAATCCGCTCCCTATATTGATTAACAAATCATTGCACACGGCGTTCAATTTAAAAAAAACCAACAAAACACCAACTCATCGGTGTTCAATAACAACTCTACCAACCCAAAGACAGAGAAAGCTTATGGCAACTATTGCTCACACCGACAATACTTCTATTTTAGGATGATGTTGACTCGTCTGGTATATCAGTTCCGCAAGATGAAAACGATAAATCACCTACTATAGACTATGCCCATCAGGGGCGTCATTTCAGGTTTCCTTCAGGGGAAGGGAGGGGGGGGGCAAAACCAAAACTTGGTCAGCTTGTTAAGTTGTTTTGATTACTGGAGGTGCCTCAGTACATAGCAATTTAAATAAAACCAGCAAAATCAGGGGATTGGGGCAAATGCCCACTGCCTTACCCAAATGATGAACCTGATGCCCATTGTTACAATGCAGCAACACCTGGCTACTCCGTATGAAGATGATAGCAGCTAGAAACAATACTATAATTGTCAGCTATACTGACAATAATCATATTTATACTTCCACAAACAGTGATATTTAGTCCTTAACAACCTTTTAATTGATTCTGCATTATAAAATCTAAGTGTAAAAACTTTTTAACTTGTTGATTAACAAGCTAAACATGTAATAAAATGATTTCCCTACAAGTGTATATTTCATTTAAATAAATCACCACAAAGTTAAATGTATAAATTTATTATATTATAATTCTTTTTTTTTTAATGGTGGGGGAGGTGTGGGCTATAAAATGTTGACATAATTATATAGGGGGGGGGGGTCATCAAAAGTTTGACAGGTGTTGACAAGGGCGGGGGGGGGGAGGGGGGCAAAAATTGAGTAAAATATGTTGACGTAATTAATGGACGACCCCTGATGATGATGATGATGATGATGGTGATGATGATGATGATGGTGATGATGATGATGATGGTGATGATGATGATGATGGTGATGGTGATGATGATGGTGATGATGATGAAGATGATGATGATGATGATGATGATGATGATGGTGATGGTGATGATGATGGTGATGATGATGATGATGATGATGATGGTGATGATGATGATGATGATGATGATGATGCTGACGATGATGATGATGATGGTGATGATGATGATGATGGTGATGGTGATGATGATGGTGATGATGATGAAGATGATGATGATGATGATGATGATGGTGATGGTGATGATGATGGTGATGATGATGATGATGATGATGATGATGATGGTGATGATGATGATGATGATGATGATGATGCTGACGATGATGATGATGATGATGATGATGATGATGATGATGGTGATGATGATGATGATGGAAGAACTTACTGATGAATTTTGAAAACTTAATTTTTTTAACCCTTGTATCAACGTATAAATTATTCATTCGCCTCTGTGTTCAGCCATGACCTAGTTGATTGGTTGTTGCTTTTAATAACACTAAAAATATGTGTCGGCCATTCTAATATGAGCAGTGAAATTTGGGTTAGCTCTCGCATGAAGCTTCCTTTTATTTTGTCTCTTGTCATATTTTACCAAGTAAGATGAGGACACGAGCGCCTAGGCTGCCTATGAAATTTGCAGACCTGTTTACCCCTACGCTTTTGCCGAAATAACTGTACGCCAAAGGCTGCGCAGTACGACGAGTCTAAAAAAAAATGAGGTTATCGGGAGTTTGTTCTTCTTTGGGTTTAATTTTAATAAAAAACATAAATAATTGTTTTTTTTCCAGTAATTAGTTACCGTATTTTTGTGTTAACACCGTACGCAATCAGTTATAAGTATAACTGTGATTGGCCTTGCGGTCTCATTTTTTCCCCATACCACTTACCTCTGTTTATTTGTATTCATGTCTCGTCATTAGCGTTTCTCTCCCGGGTCATTGTCCCATCTCGGTAAATCCCAGGTACGCAATCTCAGAATAATTTTTCATCAAGTCATATTCTAAAATGGTCTCTTTGAGTCAAGACCTTTCAAAGCTCGTAAACGGTGCTGTATTATTAAGCTCAGTATCTACAGAGCCCATTCTCTTAAGCGTTTTCAAGGCACGACCCCATTTGTATATGAGCCTAGTGACCCGCACCGAGATTGATTGAAAATAAAAGGCGTTTAAATAGGGTATATTCTTGGAAATTAAAACAGATGAAACAAGAATTTTTAGTACTGTAGTTAACGACAAATTTGATGACATGATTGAAATTCTAACTTTCTAAGACAACTTTTTTTTGTTGTTGTAAACTCTGAAAATCATTATTTCTGCTACTTTATTGTTTCAGACGGTGACCCCGGAAAATCCCTTCGCATCCCCATTGGAGGTCACGTACCATGCGCTGAGAACCTGTGCTCCAGGAACTTATTTATACCACACTCTTTATGTGTTAAAATACGTTTATAATATGTTGTGTATTTGTGACTTCCATAATTGACCTAGTCTGACTAACACATGAATGGATACATGTGTTAACATCTCTAATTATTTTTATTTGAAAGAACCCTTTGTTACAAGTTGTAAGAAACATAAGCTTGCAAATTCTTAATTAATCACGACGCGAAGTCTAACTTTTATGGTATTCAAGGTTGTAATATTTAGAATATAGATGACGGCAAATTATTCAACATTGCCCGCCTTAGAGCTAAGGCTAAAACATGCTACGGGAGTTCTTGTCTGCGGACGATGCCGCTTTGGTATCTCACACAGCTGACGGCCTGCAGAGCCTCGTATCCAGCCTATCCGCTGCCTGCAAAGAGTTTGGCCTGACAATTAGCCTAAAGAAAACTAACATTATGGCACAGGGCGCTGACTCCCTCCCCACTATCGCCATCGACGACTACGACTTGGATACTGTTGACAGTTTCACATATCTGGGATCCAACATATCGAGCACCCTCTCAATGGAGGATGAGATAAGTGGTAGGATAGGGAAGGCCGCAACTGTTATGGCCAGACTGAAGAAAAGAGTCTGGTCAAACGCCAAACTCACAACAAGAACTAAGCTGCAGGTGTACCAGGCATGCGTACTGAGCACACTTCTGTATGGATGCGAGTCATGGACCACATACTCTAAACACGAAAAAAGGCTCAATGGCTTCCACCTCAGATGCCTGCGCCACATCCTTGACGTTAAATGGCAATACAAAGTCCCCAACACGGATGTCCTGTCACAAACAAACATGTGTAGCGTCCCAGCCATTTTAATCCAAAGACACCTCAGCTGGCTTGGACACGTCAAGCGAATGCAATCTGGTCGCATACCAAAGGACGTGCTGTACAGCGAGCTGGCGACAGGGAAAAGGTCAGTTGGACGGCCTCGTCTGAGATACTTAGACATATGCAAAAGAGACATGAAGTCAGCCAACATCGACATCTCAAACTGGGAGGAGCTGGCAGAGGATCAATCCTCATGGCGGGGCATCGTGAAGGCAGGATCACTACATGCCGAGGATCAAAACAGGGCGGAAACAGCTGCAAAAAGAGCGAGGAGGAAGGCCGGTAAATACTGCTCCACCGCATTCGTGTGTGGGAAATGTAACAGAGACTGCCATTCGAGGATTGGTCTCACTAGCCACACCAAGAGCTGCAAGCAATAAAGATAATCTATCGTCTCCCGCAGACGCAAAGATGCCATATATTTAGAATATTAAAAAAATGACAGACACATTTCGAGTTCAACTGTTTTTTTTGTTGCTTTTTCTAAATAATTAAATTATTAAGGCCTTTCCATCGCGATATTAAGCAGAGAAGACATCAATAATGTATCGAAATTTCCAATATTAGGTAGAGAAGACATCGATAATGTCTCGAAAGTTCCAATATTAAGTAGAGAAGACATCAATAATGCCTTGAAAGTTAAAATATAAAGTAGAGAAGACATCAATAATGTCTTGAAAGTTTCAATATTAATTAGAGAAGACATCAATAATGCCTTGAAAGTTAAAATATAAAGTAGAGAAGACATCAATAATGTCTTGAAAGTTCCAATATAAAGTAGAGAAAACATCAATAATGCCTTTAAAGTTAAAATATAAAGTAGAGAAGACATCAATAATGTCTTGAAAGTTCCAATATTAAGCAGAGAAGACATCAATAATGCCTCGAAAGTTCAAATTTGTAGAGAATTCTCACACGACATTCAAAGGAATAAAATGTCCAATATGTTCTTGTCCATTGTTAATCTAAAAGTTGATTTTATATTTTTTAAATAACTGAATGGTCTTCCTCCATTTTAAACTTTCATAATAGATATTTTCCAAATATTGTAACTATTCATTATTTGTATGTTTGGAATAAAAAGGGACATCATTCATCTGGGATTTTCAAACTTCTTAAAATACGAGAAGCGTTGAAAAAACTACCTTCCACCAAATATTCAAGACAACATAAAATGTACCATTATCAGAAAAAATGTTGATGGCTTTTACAACCAACCTTAAAGAAATTCAATGATGTCTGTCAAATCAGTGGCGTAGCAAGTGGCGAGACAAGCTTTTTGCCACCCCTTCCAAGAAATCAAAGCTTGGCGTATGCAAAAAAAGCCACACTCCAACCCCAAGTTTAATTCCTTCAAGTCTGTTTACAGAAGCCGTTGTTTGTTCCTGCGTAAGAGGGGATCTCTCCAAGGTAACTTGGAGGCGTCTAAATGGAGGTTTGCCTCTTCGTGGCGTGGCAGGCCAGTAGGGTGGACTTGTCCAACCAAAGCTACCCTCCCCCCGACCGACTGCGTGACTCATAACGCAACGGGAGTAATAACGCAATAACATGATTACTTGTTGCCGTTAATGGATATGAGTCATGGGTGGCGATTAAAACCCATGCCTATGATTTTAGCTATGCGGCCGTGAGAAAGCCGCTCCTAGACAACCGTTTCGTCCCAGCTTTCCGCCCCGACCAAAAGAGTGTCTGGGCGGTGGGGGAAGGGGGGGTTTGTAACGCAACACCTTCCCTACGGAGTGGAAACAAACCCTCCCAAGCTACGGGAAAGTCGGCTGCGAACACTTTAAACGCGGCGTTTTTGGTCAACCGGACGTCCCTCAGTCCGGGGGGAGGTTCCCGGCGTGCCGCCGCTCGTCTGTCGGTGGGGAAGCATGGCGTCTGGCCGGTGTGGAGTTGTGCTGGGGGGGGGGCATTAAGAGCTTGCGCTCGACTCCCCACCGTCAACATTTCCCCATGTGACCTAAGAGTGCGATCACTGCTGATTTTTTTAAACTCACCCATTAAGAGCTTGCGCTCAACTCACCACCGTCAACATTTCCCCATGTGACCTAAGAGTGCGATCACTGCTGATTTTTTTAAACTCACCCATTTCAGAATGAATACAAAACCAATGATTGTTTTTTTCTCCCCTTTGTAATAATCGTTTTAAAAAAAACAATGGTGGTCAGTTTTATTTTATTTCTTTGATGCCTTAGCTATTTATTTAGATACGTCATCTCGATGACAGCATGGTTTTTGGCGTAACCTTTCATCCAACAACTGACAAATAATTGGTGGCGTGAGAAGCGGGGGTGTTGAAGGGCGGCGTCATGTTCGCCCATTACCGGCCGGCACTAGTCCTAGCTGCGCCACCGCTAAGACGTTATTCACAGCCCACAGAGCACGTCATCAACAAACGAATTAGTTCGCCTTATCCGTGGATTAACGACAGATTCGGATTGAGGCCCATTGCTGCCGACATCAAGAGTGCACGTTGTTTACATCGGTGCTGACCTGCATCCAGCTGCTAAACCTCAGCCGACATCAAGAGTGCACGTTGTTTCCATCGGTGCAGACCTGCATCCAGCTGCTAAACCTCAGTCGACATCAATAGTGCACGTTGTTTACATCGGTGCTGAACTGCACCCAGCTGCTAAACCTCAGCCGACATCAATAGTGCACGTTGTTTACATCGGTGCTGTACTGCATCCAGCTGCTAAACCTCAGCCGACATCAAGAGTGCACGTTGTTTACATCTGTGCTGAACTGCATCCAGCTGCTAAACCTCAGCCGACATCAAGAGTGCACGTTGTTTACATCGGTGCTCACCTGCATCCAGCTGCTAAACCTAAGCCGACATCAAGAGTGCACGTTGTTTACATCGGTGCTGAACTGCATCCAGCTGCTAAATCTCAGCCGACATCAAGAGTGCACGTTGTTTACATCGGTGCTGAACTGCATCCAGCTGCTAATCCTCAGCCGACATCAATAGTGCACGTTGTTTACATCGGTGCTGAACTGCATCCAGCTGCTAAACCTCAGCCGACATCAAGAGTGCACGTTATTTACATCAGTGCTGACCTGCATCCAGCTGCTAAACCTCAGCCAACATCAATAGTGCATCTGCATCCAGCTGCTAAACCTCAGCCGACATCAAGAGTGCACGTTGTTTACATCGGTGCTGAACTGCATCCAGCTGCTAAACCTCAGCCGACATCAAGAGTGCACGTTGTTTACATCGGTGCTGAACTGCATCCAGCTGCTAAACCTCAGCCGACATCAAGAGTGCACGTTGTTTACATCAGTGCTGACCTGCATCCAGCTGCTAAACCTCAGCCAACATCAATAGTGCACGTTGTTTACATCGTGTGCTGACCTGCATCCAGCTGCTAAACCTCAGCCGACATCAAGAGTGCACGTTGTTTACATCGGTGCTGACCTGCATCCAGCTGCTAAACCTCAGCCGACATCAAGAGTGCACGTTGTTGACATCAGTGCTGACCTGCATCCAGCTGCTAAACCTCAGCCGACATCAAGAGTGCACGTTGTTTACATCGGTGCTGACCTGCATCCAGCTGCTAAACCTCAGCCGACATCAAGAGTGCACGTTATTTACATCGGTGCTGAACTGCATCCAGCTGCTAAACCTCAGCCGACATCAAGAGTGCACGTTGTTAACATCGGTGCTGACCTGCATCCAGCTGCTAAACCTCAGCCGACATCAAGAGTGCACGTTGTTTACATCGGTGCTGACCTGCATCCAGCTGCTAAACCTCAGCCGACATCAAGAGTGCACGTTGTTTACATCGGTGCTGACCTGCATCCAGCTGCTAAACCTCAGCCGACATCAAGAGTGCACGTTGTTTACATCGGTGCTGACCTGCATCCAGCTGCTAAACCTCAGCCGACATCAAGAGTGCACGTTGTTTACATCGGTGCTGACCTGCATCCAGCTGCTAAACCTCAGCCGACATCAAGAGTGCACGTTGTTTACATCGGTGCTGACCTGCATCCAGCTGCTAAACCTCAGCCGACATCAAGAGTGCACGTTGTTTACATCGGTGCTGACCTGCATCCAGCTGCTAAACCTCAGCCGACATCAAGAGTGCACGTTGTTTACATCGGTGCTGACCTGCATCCAGCTGCTAAACCTCAGCCGACATCAAGAGTGCACGTTGTTTACATCGGTGCTGACCTGCATCCAGCTGCTAAACCTCAGCCGACATCAAGAGTGCACGTTGTTTACATCGGTGCTGACCTGCATCCAGCTGCTAAACCTCAGCCGACATCAAGAGTGCACGTTGTTTACATCGGTGCTGACCTGCATCCAGCTGCTAAACCTCAGCCGACATCAAGAGTGCACGTTGTTTACATCGGTGCTGACCTGCATCCAGCTGCTAAACCTCAGCCGACATCAAGAGTGCACGTTGTTTACATCGGTGCTGACCTGCATCCAGCTGCTAAACCTCAGCCGACATCAAGAGTGCACGTTGTTTACATCGGTGCTGACCTGCATCCAGCTGCTAAACCTCAGCCGACATCAAGAGTGCACGTTGTTTACATCGGTGCTGACCTGCATCCAGCTGCTAAACCTCAGCCGACATCAAGAGTGCACGTTGTTTACATCGGTGCTGACCTGCATCCAGCTGCTAAACCTCAGCCGACATCAAGAGTGCACGTTGTTTACATCGGTGCTGAACTGCATCCAGCTGCTAAACCTATTTAAATGTTAACTTGATACGTTAATTTCCCAATGATTAAATAGCTACTGTTTCGTATTTTTCTGTTTGAAAACAAAATTCCTTTTGTACACAGATCCTTTCGAACACAGAAACAGATCTCCATAATTCTCAATCGCAAGTCTTAAACATAAAATTTATTTACAAGAAAAATAAAAAGAAGAATCGAACAAAATTTAGCTCGAACAAAATATCATCGGAACAAATTACACTATCCACATTTCTCCCGGGCACCTCTTAGATTTAAAAAACAATCGACCAAATTTCCGTTCGAACAAACTTCCGGTCGATCAAATTTCGTTCGATCAAACTTCCGTTCGACCGAATTTCCGTTCGACCAAACTTCCGTCGAGCAA
Organism: Lymnaea stagnalis; assembly: GCA_964033795.1. NCBI lineage: Eukaryota > Metazoa > Mollusca > Gastropoda > Lymnaeidae > Lymnaea > Lymnaea stagnalis. Next base: position 123,576 of record CAXITT010000421.1, on the reverse strand, counting down.
ATTTCCGTTCGATCAAACTTCCGTCGATTGATTTACCGTCGACGAAATTTCTTTCGGCAAAATTTCCGGTAATAAAGAATGATACCAAACTAACTTCTTGTTTTGTTTATACTAGATTTGTTAATATGGTTTTGTGTGTGTGTCTGTGTTCAAGTTTGTCTTTTCTTTCTTTACTTGCGAGAACCCGGCATGTGTTGCAATGCCACACAACGAAACATCTGTTTTTGCTTTAATTATGCTTTTGAAGCAATTTTTAAATAAATTTTTTTCTCTCTCCATCTGGTGCGTACACAAATAAATTAGAAGGTTTTTTGGACGCGTGAGCAGGCAACATACAGCTGTCCAAGTGAGAAGCAGGGATTTTCAAAATTTAGTCCACACACTTGTAGCGATTGATCCACCCCACCCATGCAATACCTCTTTTTGAAATTATATTTATATAGATCACATAATATAAAAATAAAATAAATTAAGGCCCCCGGCCCCAAATGCAAATTGTACAATGTTTCTACTTATTCAGGAACCTACTTATTAGGTCACAAACAAACTGAAATGTCGCTATTTGTATTTAATTCAAATCCATCAACCCATGCCATAGCTCTATATTTGTATAGCTCATTTAGAAAAAAAATAATTCCCCCCCCCCCCCCCACC
>CAXITT010000421.1:110276-121250 GCA_964033795.1 Lymnaea stagnalis | reverse complement strand
ATCTATCTATCTATCTATCTATCTATCTATCTATCTATCTATCTATCTATCTATCTATCTATCTATCTATCTATCTATCTATCTATCTATCTATCTATCTATCTATCTATCTATCTATCTATCTACCTACTTGCCTACCTGCCTACCTACCTACCTACCTACCTACAAGCCCACTTTTCATCCAAAGTTAAAAAAAAAATTAAAAAAAAAATAATAAAAAAATAAAATATGTTTTAAAAGTTTAACTAGCAAGTGCATAATTTAACTTCGGTGGAACCTCTAATAACGAGCACCTCTCATAACGAGTAATTCGCATAACGAAAAAAAAAATGTCCCTTAACGAGCGACGTTTCGCATTACGATTTACGCAGTCCCTTTTTTCTTTACTTCTGCTTGGAAAATACTGGCCAGAGAGTGTTGTTGAATGCGATTTTGAAACAGTACCTGTGGAGTCTACAGTTAACGAGATTGTGTCATTGGCCAATATCATGGGACTCGAGGTGGACAACATCGATATTGAAGAGCTTGTTAAAGAGCACAGTCAAGAGTTGAGCTTATGGGTTGCATCGTGTTTCACAGCAAGAAATTATGGAGTAGCGCTCATTAATGAAAGAGGAAGAAGCAGAGCAACAATCTTCTAGCGCAATAAGAGAAATGCTGAAAGGATGGGAAACTGTTGCATCGTACATTGAGAAGCATCACCCTGATAAGGAGGCGGCTATTCGTTCTACAAATTTATTCAATGATAATGCTGTGACACATTTTCGTCAAATTTCGAAGCGTCGGCAAAAACAAATGTCTTTAGACAGTTTTCTAGTTTAAAGGATTAATTATTTGTCATAAATTCATATTTTTATTTAGTTTTTTTGTTTCAAATCTAAAATGTATTCCAAGTTGTTACATTCCATAATAATTCATAAGTAATTTTATTTGAATAAATGTCACTAAAATTTGTTAAAAAATTAGTATTTTTCAGCATGGAACGCATTATCGTATTTTACATTGATTTGTATGGGAAAAATTGTTTCGTTTAACGAGTGTTTCGCTTAACGAGTAAGAGTCTGGAACGAATTAAACTCGTTATGAGAGGTTCCACTGTATATAGTTTCTTTCAGATTTGCACGCTTTAACTTTCAGCTTTAGGACAAAACTGACATGATTTATTTGTGTATAAAGAAGGGCTGGGGTGATCCTCAAAAAATCAATATTAAAAATGTTACGCTCAGTGAGCTAATCTGACATCAGGTGCACACATTTCGTTAGTGAGCTAATCCGATATCAGGTGCACACATTTCATTACTGAACTAATCTGACATCAGGTGCACACATTTCGTTAGTGAGCAAATCCGACATCAGGTGCACACATTTCATTAGTGAGCTAATCTGACATCAGGTGCACACATTTCATTAGTGAGCTAATCCGCTATCCAGTTCACACATTTCGTTAGTGAGCTAATCTGACATCAGTTTCACACATTTCGTTAGAGAGCTAATCCGACATCAGGTGCACACATTTCGTTAGTGAGGTAATCTGACATCAGTTGCACACATTTCATGAGTTAGCTAATCCGTCATCAGGTGCACACATTTCGTTAGTGAGTCCAGTGAGCTAATCCGTCATCAGGTGCACACATTTCGCTAGTAAGCTAAACTGACATCAGGTGCACACATTTTGCTAGTTAGCTAAAATGACATCAGGTGCACACATTTCGCTAGTGAGCTAAACTGACATCAGGTGCACACATTTTGCTTGTGAGTTTCAGCATTTAATTTTATCATTTAAAAATCAAGAGCGTTTCCCTAGGACTCAGTTATGATTTAACTGACTGATGAAAGATTCAATGTCTTCGGGCTTGTGGGAGATTGTACCACTGGTACCATAAGTAACAAACCATAAGAAACATCAGATAAGTAGCATGATAAGTATCATAAGCCGTGGCGCAGCTAGGGCTAGTTTCGTCTGGGGTATAACAAGAGTTTTCCCACCTCAACGACAGAAAGAAACTCTGCATTTTCCCCGAAGATATCGTCGCTCAATACATAGATACAAAGTTTGTGCTTGCGTGCGTTTATGAGGGCTGGAGGAATGGGGAGAGAGAGAGATAGATAGATAGGTAAGGAGGGAGAAGAGAGGAAGGAAAAAAGGGAAGCTAGGGAAGGAGGGAGGAAGAAAAGAAGACAGGGAAAGAAACTAGGGAGGTTTGGAGGGGAGAAAGTGCGTGTTGATTAATCTTTTTTTTTTTTTTTTTTTTTTTTTTTTTTTTAAGCCTGCAGCCCTAGGCCTAGAAACTCTCAGCTTACTCAGTCTACTCATCCTACCCAGTCTACTCAGCCTACACGGCATACTAGAAAAACTGGCGTCAAAGAGACCTACTCTGCCTACTCAGGCTACTTGGCATGCTATATAATCTGGCGCCAATGAGACCTACTCGGCCTACTCAGCCTACTCGGAATACTAAATAATATGGCACCAATGAGACCTACACACCTTCCTCAGCCTAAACGGCATACCAGACAATCTGGCGCCAGTGAGACCTACTCAGTCTACTCAGCCAACCCGGCATACTAGAAAATCTGGCGCCAATGAGACCTACTCAGTCTTCTTCTTCTTCTTCTATATCTTAAGGGCCCAAGATCAATTTATTGATCATTTTGGCTCCTATGCATGTAGATGGGATTTGCAATGTTTCTGTTACTGGTGTTGATGAGGAAATCATGCACTAGGGTTTTGAAGGCTTGAGGCAATAGACACAAATGTGTCTAGTGTTGTCGCCTCAACCGTTCCTTTTGAAAGATGTTTCCAGTCCCTGATTGTCTTGGGCAGGAATGAGCAGCTCCTATACTAGTCTACTCAGCCTTTTCGGCATAGCACATAATCTGGCGACAATGAGACCTACTCGGCCTACTCAGCCAACACGGCATACTAGAAAATCTGGCGCCAATGAGACCTACTTTGCCTACTCGCATACTAGACAATCTGGTGCCAATGAGACCTACTCCGCCTACTCGGCATAATAGACAATCTGGCGCCATTGAGATACACTAAGTCTACTCAGCTTACTCGGACCACTATATAATCTGGCTCCTATGAGATCTACTCGGCCTACTAGACAATCTGGCGCAAAAGACACCTATTCTGCCTACTCGGCATTCTAGACAATCTGGACAATCGGCATATTAGAAAATCTGGCGCCAATAAGACCTACTTGGCCTACAAATCCTACTCGGCATACTAGACAATCTGGAGGCATTGAGACCTACTCGGCCTACTCGGCATACTAGACAGTTTGGCACCAATGAGACCTTCTCGGCCTAGTCAGCTTATTTAGCATACTTAGCCCACTAGATAATCTGGCACCAGTGAGACCTACTTAGCCCACTAGATAATCTGGCACCAGTGAGACCTACTTAGCCCACTAGATAATCTGGCACCAGTGAGACCTACTTAGCCCACTAGACAATCTGGCGCCAGTTAGACCTTCTCGGCCTACTCAGCTTATTCAGCCTACAAAGCCCACTAAACAATCTGGCGTCAGTGAGACCTACTAAGCCCACTAGACTATCTGGCATCAATGAGACCTACTAAGCCCACATGACAATCTGGCCCCTAGTGAGACCCACTAAGCCAACTAGCCTACCTGGGGCCAGTGAAACCTACTTAGCCCCCTAGACCATCTGGCGCCAGTGAGACCTACTAAGCCAACGAGACCATCTGGCGCCATTGATACCTATTTAGCCCATTAGATAATCTGGCGCCAGTGAGACCTACTAAGCCCACTAGACCATCTGGCACCAGTGAGACCTACTTAACCCACTAGACCATCAGGCGATAGTGAGACCTACGTAGCCCACTAGACAATCTGGCGCCAGTTAGACCTTCTCGGCCTACTCAGCTTATTCAGCCTACTAAGCCCACTAGACAATCTGGCACCAGTGAGACCTACTAAGCCCACTAGACAATCTGGCGCCAGTGAGACCCACTAAGCCCACTAGACCTTCTGGCGCAAGTGAGACCTAATTAGCCCACTAGACTATCTGGCACCAATGAGAACTACTAAGCACACATGACAATATGGCAGCATTGAGACCTACTAAGCCTACTAGACTATCTGGTGCCAGTGAAACCTACTTAGCCCACTAGACCATATGGCGCCAGTGAGACCTACTAAGCCCACGAGACCATCTGGCGCCAATGAGACCTACTTAGCCCACTAGATAATCTGGCGCCAGTGAGACCTACTAAGCCCACTAGACCATCTGGCACCAGTGAGACCTACTTAGCCCACTAGACCATCAGGCGCCAGTGAGACCTACGTAGCCCACTAGATAATCTGGCGCTCTAGACCATCTGGCTCCAATGAGACCTACTTAGCTCATTAGATAATCTGGCGCCAGTGAGACCTACTAAGCCCACTAGACCATCTGGCACCAGTGAGACCTACTTAGCCCACTAGACCATCAGGCGCCAGTGAGACCTACGTAGCCCACTAGATAATCTGGCGCCTGTTAGACCTACTAAGCCCACTAGACCATCTGGCTCCAGTGAGACCTACTAAGCCCACTAGACTATCTGGCGCCAGTGAAACCTACTTAGCCCACTAGACCATCTGGCGCAAGTGAGACTTACTAAGCCCACGAGACCATCTGGCGCCAATAAGACCTACTTAGCCCATTAGATAATCTGGTGCCAGTGAGAACTACTAAGCCCACTAGACCATCTGGCACCAGTGAGACCTACTTAACCCACCAGACCATCAGGCGCCAGTGAGACCTACGTAGCCCACTAGACCATCTGGCGCCAGTGAGACCTACTAAGCCCAATAGACCATCAGGCACCATTGAGACCTACTTAGCCCACTAGACAATTTTGCGCCAGTGAGACCTACTTAACCCACTAGACCATCTGGCACCAGTGAGACCTACTTAGCCCACTAGACAATCTGGCACCAGTGAGACCTACTTAGCCCACTAGACAATCTGGCACCAGTGAGACCTACTTAGCCCACTAGACAATCTGGCACCAGTGTGACCTACTTAGCCCACTAGACAATCTGGCGCCAGTGAGACCTACTTAGCCCACTAGACAATCTGGCACCAGTGAGGGCTACTTAGCCCACTAGACAATCTGGCGCCAGTGAGACCTACTGAGCTTAATCAGCTTACTAAGCCAACTAGACAATCTGGCGTCCGTAAGACTAACAAGCGCTCATTGATTATATTTAATTTTAACAAACATTTCGATCACAGTCGAATTTACCTACTTATCAAATGACTATGAAATAATTTGATTATTGTCACTATTAAATTGTTGAATCAAAGAAGGGTTTGTCAAATATGTAGACAGCATAAACTCTCTTAGAAATTCAAAACTTAGCTCAGAACATCAAATCTTCTCACAAAACTTCAAAATTTCAAACCCAACCACACACACACCACATACACACATACATATTGCCTATTATTGTTTGCTTAAAATGGCTGCAAATAAAAATATAATTTAAATTTACTATTACCGAAATGTTGTGTTTTTTCCCTTCTGTGTTCTAACTTTTGACAGCACAGTGTCTAAAAACTGTTAGGGCTCTTAGTTGGACCTTGATTCTGTTTATTTAGTGTCGTCCCTAAGGAAGGAAAAGAAAAACTCTCTTAAAAGACATCCTCTGACGACTCTCTCAGATGTTTCAGTTGTTACTTGTTTTGTTTTTTTAAATTCTCTCTGAGTGTGTATCTCGCTATGTTTCAGTAAATTAGCTCTCAATAATATGCAGAATTAAGCCATTCTTACAAAGTCGTCAAATAATAAGTCGTCAAATAGTAAGTCGTCAAATATTAAGTAGTCAAATAGTTAGTAGTCAAATAGTTAGTAGTCAAATAGTTAGTACTGAAAAGATAAATATTTAAATAGCTAGTAGTCAAATTGTTAGTGGTCAAAGAGTTAGTAGTGAAATAGTTAGTATTTAAATAGTAAGTATTCAAATATTTAGTCGTCAAATAGTAAGACGTCAAACAGGAAGTAGTCAAATAGTAGGTCGTCAAATGGTAAGTCGTCAAATATTAATTCCTCAAATAGTAACTAGTCTAATTGTAAGTCGTGAAAAAGAAAGTAGTCAAAAAGTAAATCGGAAAATTTTAAGTAGTCAAATAGTTAGTCGTCAAATAGTAAGTAGTCAAATAGTAAGTGGTCATATTGTAAGTCGACAAAAAGTAAGTTGTTAAATAGTAGTATGTCAAATTGTAAGTAGTCAAAAGTAAGTCGTCAAATAGTAAGTCCCTACATATTAAGTAGTCAAATACTAAGTAGTCAACTAGTCAGTAGTCAAATAGTTAGTAGTGAAATAGTTGGTAGTCAAATAGTTAGTAGTCAAAAATGTAGTAGTCAAATAGTTAATAGTCAAATAGTAAGTAGTCAAATGGTAAATAGTCAAATAGTAAGTAGTCAAAAAGTAAGTCCTCAAATAGTAAGTAGTCAAATAGTTAGTAGTCAAGAAGTTAGTAGTTAAATAGTTAGTAGTCAAATAGTTAGTAGTCAAATAGTTAGTACTTAAAAGATAAGGAGTCAAATAGTTAGTAGTCAAATAGTTAGTGGTCTAAAAGTTAGTAGTTAAATAATTAATAGTTAAATAGTTGGTAGTCAAATAGTAAGTAGTCAAATTGTAAGTAGTCAAATAGTTAGCTGTGTAATAGTTAGTAGTGAAATAGTTAGTAGTCAAATAGTAAGTAGTCAAATAGTTAGTCATCAAACAGTAAGTAGTCAAATAGTAAGTAGTCAATTGTAAGTAGTCAAATAGTAAGTAATCAAAAGTAAGTAGTCAAATAGTAAGTAGTCAAATAGTTAATAGGCAAATAGTTAGTAGTCAAGTAGTTAGTAGTCAAATATATGGTAGTCAAATAGTTAGTAGTCACATAGTTGGTAGTCAAAAAGGAAGTAGTCAAATAGTAACTAGTAAAATAGTAAGTCGTCAAATAGTAAGTAGTCAAATTGTTAGTAGTCAAATAGTTAGTATTCAAATAGTAAGTCGTCAAATAGTAAATAGTCAAATAGTAAGTCCTCAAATAGTAAGTAGTCAAATAGTTAGTTTTGTAATAGTTAGTTGTCAAATAGTAAGTAGTCAAATAGTGAGTAGTCAAATAGTTAGTAGTCAAATAGTAAGTAATCAAAAGTAAGTAGTCAAATAGTAAGTAGTCAAATAGTTAGTTGTGTAATAGTTAGTAGTCAAATAGTTAGTAGTCAAAAAGTTAATAGTCAAATAGTTAGTAGTCAAATAGTGAGTAGTCAAATAGTTAGTAGTCAAATAGTAAGTAATCAAAAGTAAGTAGTCAAATAGTAAGTAGTCAAATAGTTAGTTGTGTAATAGTTAGTAGTCAAATAGTTAGTATTCAAAAAGCAAGTAGTCAAATAGTAAGTAGTCAAATAGTTAGTTGTATAATAGTTGGTAGTCAAATAGTTAGTAGTCAAATAGTAGTCAAATAGTTAGGAGTCAAAAAGTTAGTAGTCAAATAGTTAGTAGTCAAATAGTTAGTATTCAAAAAGCAAGTAGTCAAATAGTAAGTAGCCAAATAATTAGTAGTCAAACTGTCACGACTTTTATCACTTAAAATATTATTTTTCTTTTCTTCGTTCCAGTTGACCGAACAGGACGTCCCTCGTACATTAATAAAAAAAATATGAACCAATCCTTTCCCCATTTTTCTCACTGTAGTGAACAAGTAACCATTGACAAGCTCTCTGTCTAACCCGGTGTTCGAAATCATTTTTGGAAGCAACGCCCCAACTGAACGGGTTAAATGTTCAACCTGAATTGGTCACGTCCCACCTGAATGGGTTCAACTTTATACCTGAATGGGTTCAACATCCTACCTGAACGGGTTCAATGCCTCACCTAAACGGGTTCAATGTCCTACCCGAACGGGTTCAATGCCTCAGCTAAATGGGTTCAACGTCCTACCTGAACGGGTTCAATGCCTCACCTAAACGGGTTCAATGTCCTACCCGAACGGGTTCAATGCCTCAGCTAAACGGGTTCAACATCCTACCTGAACGGGTTCAATGCCTCACCTAAACGGGTTCAATGTACTAAGCTAAACGGGTTCAACGTCCTACCCGAACGGGTTCAATGTCTCACCTACACGGGTTCAACATCCTACCTGAACGGGTTCAATGCCTCAGCTAAACGGGTTCAACATCCTACCTGAACGGGTTCAATGCCTCACCTAAACGGGTTCAACGTCCTACCTGAACGGGGTCAACGTCCCACCTGAACGGGTTCAACGTCCTACCTGAACGGGTTCAACGTCCCACCTGAACGGGTTCAACGTCCTACCTGAACGGGTTCAATGCCTCACCCAGACGGGTTCAATGTCCTAAGCTAAACGGGTGCAACGTCCTACCCGAACGGGTTCAATGCCTCACCTACACGGGTTCAACATCCTACCTGAACGGGTTCAATGCCTCAGCTAAACGGGTTCAACATCCTACCTGAACGGGTTCAATGCCTCACCTAAACGGGTTCAACATCCTACCTGAACGGGTTCAATGTCTCACCTAAACGGGTTCAATGTCCTACCCGAACGGGTTCAATGCCTCAGCTAAACGGGTTCAACGTCCTACCTGAACGGGTTCAACGTTCAACCTGAACGGGTTCAACAACCTACCTGAACGGGTTCAACGTCCTACCTGATTGTGTTCAACGTCCTACCTGAACATGCTCAACGTCCTACCTGAACAGGCTCAATGTCCAGCCTGAACAGGTTAACCATCCCGCCTGAACAGGCTCAACGTCCTACCTGAACAGGCTGAACGTCCCGCCTGAACAGGCTCACACTCCTACCTGAACAGGATGAATGTCCCGCCTGAACAGGCTCAACGTCCTACCTGATCAGGCTCAAAGTCCAGCCTGAAAAGGCTCAAAGTCCAGCCTGATCGGGTTCAACACCCCCACTTAAACGGGTTAAATCTCCCATATAAACGGGTTCAATGTCCCACCTAAATGGGTTCAACGCCCCCCTTGAATGAGTTCAACGTCCAGCCTGAACGGACTCAATTTAATTTAATTGTTGCGGCTTTTTTAGTCTAGATGTTTTAGGATACAGGATAAAAGTATACGAAGTGAAATGATAGTGAGTAACTTAAAACAGTGTCTTGCTAACACCACCTTTGAAAAAAACCAAAACAATGAATTTCCAAGCTCAGCGACTAATTTCCTACCCCACCACTTCCCCCAACACTCTTTCATTGCTCTCCCTTTGGAATTGAAAAAAATGTACACCCAACATTGGTAAAAGTGGATTGAAACAACTTCTTTCTTTTGAGAGCGCCGAGTCTAACCGATTTCTTTACAATGTAAATCAGGCTTGCACAACGTACGGCCCGCGTTCCGCATGCAGCCTGCCAGCACCCACTTGGCGGCCCGCGAAGTAACGAATTATTATATGTTATTATTATTTTATTAATAGCGTTCTCCCCTGTCCTATTATGTTTCAGCCCGTACAAGTTTTTTATAACGCATTACGACCCGCACAAGTTTTTCATAAACTATTAGAGTCCGCCTTATATTTTGAGTTGTGCAGGCCTGCTTTACAGACATTTGTCTAACCAATTACTTTACAGCGCTCTGTCTAACTAATTTCTATACAGAATAATAAGAGGAGAGACTGCAATCAGGTTAGCTCAATATGAAATGAGTAAAGCAAAGTAGGGTTTAGTTCTTCTTTGTTTTACTCATTTCATAATTGCTTTAAAGCACCCTGTCTAACCAATCTCTTTATTGGACACCCAGCTAATATTTCCCCATCAAGTCCATGAACAATTTTTTTTTTTTATTGTAGTTATATATCTTTTCTATGAAAGTTATTTCGTTTGCTTATGTTATTTATTGTGCGTTGGTTGTGTTTGCGTAATGCGCTCGTTGAGATAAGGGGAGATTATGTGTCCAAATCACATTAATCTGGAGACCCATTGAAAAACTGTGCAAACATTGTTTTCTGCCGCTCGGTCTTAACAAACTTTTATTCTCGGCGTTGATAAAGGTTTCTTTGGTAATAATCAAATAATCAACGCCGCGTTACTCTTGTTAGATTTGCAGGGCCAAAACATGTGTTACTTTATTTATATTTTGGTTGCATTAGTTATTTTGTCAGAGCCCAACCTTTATTTTGCATAAAACAAATTATTTTTTGCTTAAGCATTATATGCATAACCAGGTGTAATAAGGGGAGAGACTGCATAACCAATAGTTTGCTTCGTTAAGTTATATTCACAGGGCCGTGCATTGGGTTAACCTTTTTTTATATTCACGGGGCAAACACTGTTGTTACCTACGTTATTTTGGCAGAGCCAACACCTCGGTTACTTTAGTAACATTGACAGAGCCAACACTTAAGCTACTGAAGTTACCCGATATACTCGCCGACACACACAAAAGATTATTGTACGTGTTTCAGCTTGAATTACGTTTGAATCGAACACTTCATTGATTTCGACAGCGCACAAAAAGCCACTAGAAAATTAATCCCCAAAAAAATTTGAAGTAACATCTGGACTTCTCTGCGCAAATACGTGGGTGAAACGCAAAAACATTCCAAGGTATCTTTTCTCGTCAATTAAAGTATTTAACAGAAAAGCCTTCATGTCAATCCATTCTTACTCCTGATCCAGAGACTTCATTGCCATACGGTAAAAAACGAAAGATGCATACACTAATGTTTAAAACATTCCCAGTCAGACGAATGAAGTGAAGATTGAAAAATCTATTTATAAGATGAATAAGACCCTTTTATATTACTTCTTGTTTTGATTAGTCATTGTCGCTGATACGGACTACACCATCACGCGATCTGACCGTTATAGTCATGATATTTAATGTAACCATCAGAATGGGGTCGTTCACAAATTACGTCACGCTCAGGTTTGGGGGGGGGGGGGGAAGGGGGCCCGAATTTGGGACCTTTCGGGAAGGGGGGGGGGGGGCCAAAATT
>CAXITT010000421.1:77517-92489 GCA_964033795.1 Lymnaea stagnalis | reverse complement strand
GCAGTTTTCTTTTTTATTAATTGAAGTGTTCTACATCGTGCAAGAATTTCACTACTAAGGAGATAGCTATCAGCTAGAAGGTTACGCAGCTGGCGCAGTCTAGTAGATGAATAATGGAGGCAGGACATCTCTTTCAAGTTAAAATCTACTCAAAACAAAGAAACACTTTTTTGGCTTGACTTGTCGCCGCACAGCGTTCCACATAGTGTCATTTAGAAATTAATTATCAATCAATAAAAATTTGTGAGAAAACTCCTGATTATGCGTAAGTGTAGAGATTTCTGAACTATCTAGTAAGCGAATCAAAAACCGGAAGTAATATATCGATAGCCTTGACTGTCTAATTTTATATAAATTAAGAATGGAATAATTCTAATAAACCTAGTAATTTTCGAAATAAATTACATTCCTACGTCCAGGAGACTTTGAGTTACAAACTTGAATAACAGTTGAAAAACACATTCCAAAAATGAAAAAATGAACAGAGATTTCACTGCTGCCTATCAAGCGCTAGTGAACCGGAAGCAATATTGTGTGCGCTTTATTAACAAATTAACAGGCACGCATTGACTACAAGTTGTCTGTTCTCTATCACAACTTTTTCTCGGATTCCTGCCCTTCTTATCTAACCGAACTTCTTTCTGTCTATTCACCCCTTCTACAGCTTCCTCCACAGACATCTCTTTAAACTCTACTTCCCTGACTGATTCCCCTCCTCTGACGGATAAGCGATCCTGCTGGCTGCCGTCAATGGTTGGCCATGTCAAAGTTCTGTGGTGGGGTGGGTGAATATACATTTGGTTTTGTTGTTGTGGTTAGAGGCTTTTTTTTTTTCTTCATAAAAGTATTTTATTTTAATGTCATTATTATGTCTCTTGTGCTACTATTTTCATGTACAGTGTGGTCCTAGGCTTGGGTACTGCTCTTATAAGACCACTAACTGTCATTAGCATTATTATTTATTCATTTTAAATTTAAGAAGGAGGAAATACATTATCTGTTTTGTAACTCGCGGTTATTAAATGAAGAGTTTGGGCTAACATAGGTGATGTACACTATTACGTCATTTGCGTATTTATTTAGAGCAAATTAATTTTAATTTTATTTCGCAATAATAACAACGCACAAAAAAACGCACCAAAAACCACTGATGTTTGGGTTTACCCGATAAATGTGAATACGATGTAATTCTGACATCACAATTTTTGGATTACATTTTTTTTCCCCATAACTTTTATCTTCGGATAAAGGGCTGAAAATAGTTCCTTAATTGTAAATTTAAATGTATTTGTAATTTATATAATACACACACGTTTACTAAAATTAAAGCGTATTTATGTTATTGTTTGCGCATTTAAATTGATTCGATTTACGTAAAATAATAGAAAATCGTATTTAATCTTTTCTGTTTTTAGACGTTACGATCAGCATAGCTCATTCTATCTCACACACACACACTCACACACACACATTCACACACACACACACACACACATACACACACACACATATATATATATATATATATATATATATAAATGCTTTCATGTTTACAATAAAGTCATTAAAATACTACCTGATATAATAGGTCACTAGTTTAGTTGTTTAAAGCCCTCTTAATTTTCTATAATGGAAATCAACTGTTTTCCCCAAGCTTAAAATGACTCTTTACGTTTGTAAAAGGGGATGTGGAGAGAGAGAAAGAGAGAGAGAGAGAGAGAGAGAGAGAGAGAGAAAGAGAGAGAGAGAAAGAGAGAGAGAGAGAGAGAGAGAGAGACTTATTCAATTATTCGTAGGGATTTAAGATTATAACAAAGGATAAGAAACACACAAATAACAGCTATTTTATTAGCACTTCTTCGCTTATATTTAAACCAAAAAAATTCGAATGTTACACTTTACTTATAAACGTAGGTGTCCCATATACGGCCATCGTAAGGAAAACATACATCATAGGTCCATAGCTTTAATGAAATAATCAGACTCTGAGTTCAATGTCAAACCTTGTCATATTTGTTTGTATTTAATCTGGTGCCAAGCTGTATCATCCAATGATGTTCCCTTGGATTACCCAGCGACGTGGAGAGATGCGATTTCCTGTTGGGAACCAGCTTATAGTCCTAGAAGTAGAATTCCATGGCTTGTGGATTTCGCGTCCTGCGAAGTCTTCACCGTCATCACACTGTGACGGAAGCACACTTAAAGACAATACCGTGTATTTTATATACAAGTAAGGAGAAGCTTTATTTGAAATGAGTTAAGGAGAAGCTTTATTTGAAATGAGTATAACAAATTAATAAGTAAAATGTTCAGCTTTCTTAATTTAAACCAATTTTAACAGATTAAATAAATAAAATTACTATACCGGCTGAATACCCTTGATTTCCAACAACGGAGGTTTGAATGAAAAGTCTTTATATTTAAAACGAAATGCAAATTAAAGTATTTTAAACATAAAAGCTTTTGTTTCTGTTAGTCTAAAGAGCTGCATATATGGTCATATAACTGGTTTAGAGGTACAAGAAAAATATTGGTAATATATTGAAAGTCATGAGTTTAAGGTCAAACAACTATGAGATTATTTGGCCTAAGCTGTTTTTATCCAACACCACACCTAGAATTTTCAATATACCTAACCTGGCAACTGACTTACTCAGATGCACCTAACACCGCGACTGACTTGGTAAGATGTACCTAACCTGACAACTTACTTGCTAAGATGTACCTAACTTGTCAGCTTACTTGCTAAGATGTACATTACCTGGCAACTTACTTGCTAAGATGTACCTAACCTGGCAACTTAATTGCTAAGATGTACCTAACCTGTCAACTTACTTGCTAAGTTGTGCCTAACCTGGCAACTTACTTGCTAAGTTGTGCCTAACCTGGCAACTTACTTGCTAAGATGTACCTAACCTGGCAACTTACTTGCTAAGGTGTACCTAACCTGGCAGCTTACTTGCTAAGTTGTACCTAGCCTGGCAACTTACTTGCTAAGATGTACCTAACCTGGCAACTTACTTGCTAAGTTGTACCTAGCCTGGCAGCTTACTTGCTTAGTTGTACCTAACCTGGCAGCGTACTTGCTAAGTTGTACCTATCCTGGCAACTTACTTGCTAAGATGTACCTAACCTGGCAACTTACTTGCTAAGTTGTACCTAACCTGGCAACTTACTTGCTAAGATTACCTAACCTGGCAGCGTACTTGTTAAGATGTACCTAACCTGGCAACTTACTTGCTAAGATTCCCTAACCTGGCAGCTTACTTGCTAAGATGTGCCTAATATGGCAACTGATTTCCTTAGACATGCCTAACAGGGCAACTGACTTGCTTAGATTACACAGAGATTTACCGGAGTATTTACCTAGCCCTTATCCTCCTGTAAATCGGCATATCCTATTCGGAGAAGGTAGTTTAAAAACTTCTCTGTCTTTAGAGCGATTTTGATATGTACCCTCATGTTGACTCGCAATGATCTGACTTGGACTTTAGGCCATGGTTTGGATGACTGAATTCAGGGGTTGACCTCTCAGCACACGTTCCCGAGGAAAGACGGCATAGTATCTGCCTGAAGTCAATACCGTTACCACCCATAAGGTCTTCAATTCTCCGAATGTCCCGAAGAGTTCTGTACAATGCATCCTTTCAGGATTTCCTAATCCCAAAATACAATCAATTACGAGTATCTTCCTTATCTATCTTTCTCGCTCTTTCCATTTTTTATTTTTTGAGACTTCTTAGCTATTTATTTATGTTATTTTTGGTGGGTAGGGCTCTCTTTCAAGTTTTTTAATTTTTTTTTTATCCACGTATTATATTTCATATTGTTTAAACCTGAACGCAGTATTTACCATATTGCGATTCTTTTCTCCCCTTTGTGAGCCATGGTGCACTTACACCAAACAATCATCTGGTCCTCCTCAAGTGCCTGAGCTGTTTTACACTGTTTAGAAATGTTTCAAAAAGAAATCTCAGAGTGATTTAATTTTAGAGGCTGTTTGAAGACAGCGTGAGCAATCTTTTCACCCGTTCAACAGAGTTGCTCCTATATACTAGGAAATAACAGAAATCGTGATTTCATTTTCTTTTCTTACGCTATCAGGCTACACATTCAAAGCAACGTCCTCACTGTGCCGTCAGGCTACACATTCAAAACAACGACCTCACTGTGCCGTCAGGCTACACATTCAAAGCAACGTCCACACTGTGCCGTCAGGCTACACAGTCAAAAAAACGTCCTCACTGTGCCGTCAGGCTACACATTCAAAGCAACGTCCTCACTGTGCCGTCAGGCTACACATTCAAAGCAACGTCCTCACTGTGCCGTCAGGCTACACATTCAAAGCAACGTCCTTACTGTGCCATCAGGCTACACAGTCAAAACAACGTCCTCACTGTGCCGTCAGGCTACACATTCAGAGCAACGTCCTTACTGTGCCATCAGGCTACACAGTCAAAACAACGTCCTCACTGTGCCGTCAGGATACACATTCAGAGCAACGTCCACACTGTGCCATCTGGAGCGACAAGAAAGAAAATCCGTCAAGAATCTGACCAACGCTCGCAACTGACTGCTTCGTGATAGACTTGACTTTTTTGTGTTCAGTGTTGAGCTAGTTTTGTTTTTGTGTTTTTGTTTTTCATTAAAAAAAAAAATTTCGAAGAACTGAATTAGAATGCTTAACTGCGTCGTGAGCAAGTTCCCTCAGGTTGCTCCTAAAAAACACAATATTTTAAAGTCAAACCAAACAATTAAGCAGTCCGGCCTCTCTTCACCGTACGTCTCGTGATCTTAGCTTGATCAATGTTAATCTCGATTACCTGAGAGCAGGGTCTACATTTCACATTTTTTATAAGAAAGGGTGGGGGTGCAAAACCAAAATTTGGTCGGCTTGTTAAGTTGTTTATTACTGGAGGCGCCACAATACATTACCCGTACCATTCTGGTAAATAGATGTAAGTCCGATCTTGTGATGTCAAGAACAACAAGTCCTATCTTGTGATGTCAAGAACAACAAGTCCTATCTTGTGATGTCAAGAACAACAATCCTATCTTGTGATGTCAAGAACAACAAGTCTTATCTTGTGATGTTACGAATAACAAGTCCTTCATCTTTCCTTATTTTTTGGGGTTTGGTCTTTGGTGGAGGATCTGAAAATTTGATTGAATGTTTTGTCATCGGCAAAGTGTCTATTTGCCATGTTTAAGCTGGATAGATTGAAGGGAATTGGGTCAATTAGCCGTCCGAATATTTTGAGAACTGGCCAAACAGCCATCCAGCAAGCCACTGCAACACCCAGCAAGCCGCAGTCCGCCAACCAGCCACTCCATCATCCAGCCAGACAGTCCACCACCCAACCAGTCAGTCCACCACCCAGCCAGTCAGTCCATCACCCAGCCAGCCAGTCCACCACCCAGCCAGTCAGTCCACCACCCAGCCAGCCAGTCCAACACCCAGCCAGACAGTCCAGAACCCAGCCAGCCAGTCCACCACCCAGCCAGTCAGTCCACCACCCAGCCAGTCAGTCCACCATCCATCCAGTCAGTCCACCACCCAGCCAGGCAGTCCACCACCCAGCCAGACAGTCCACCACCCAGCCAGTCAGTCCACCACCCAGCCAGTCAGTCCACCACCAAGCCAGTCAGTCCACCACCAAGCCAGTCAGTCCATCACCCAGCCAGTCAGTCCACCACCCAGCCAGTCAGTCCACCACCCAGCCAGTCAGTCCACCACCCAGTCCACCACCCATCCAGGCAAGCCATTCAATCAGCTAGCCAGCCACTCAAACAGCCAGTCCATCACCCATCCAGACAGTCCACCACACAACCAGTCAGTCCACCAACCAGCCAGCTAGTCAACCACCCAGCCAGCCTACCAACCAGCCAACAAGTCATCTAGCCAGTCCATCACCCAGCCAGCCAGTCCGACACCCAGCCAGGCAAGCCAGTCTATCACCAAGACAGCCACGCCATCAGCCAGCCAGCCACTCCGTCACCCAGCCAGCCAGTCCACCCCAGCCAGACAACCAGTTCACCAGCCAGCCAGCGAGTCCACAACCCAGCCAGCCAGCCAGTCCAAGACCCAGCCAGTCCACAATACAGCCAGCCAGTCCTCCACCCAGCCAGCTCCTTCACCACTCAGCCAGCTCCCCCACCACCCAACCAGTCCACCACCCAAACAGTCTACCACCAAGCCAGCGCCTACACAACCCAACCAGTCCACCACCCAGCCAGTCCACCACCCAGCCAGTTCCTCCACCACCCAACCAGTCCATCACCCAGCCAGCTCCACCACCCAACCAGTCCATCACCCAGCCAGCTCCACCACCCAGCCAACCAGTGCACCACCCAGCCAGTCTACCACCCAGCCAGCGCCTAAACAACCCAACCAGTCCACCACCCAGCCAGTCCACCACCCAGCCAGTTCCTCCACCACCCAGCCAGTCCACCACCCGGCCAGCTCCTCCACCACCCAGCCAACCAGTCCACCACCCAGCCAGTCCACCACCCAGCCAGTTCACCACCCAGACAGCCAGCCATGAACAAAGGTGTAGCTAATATAAAAGATTTTTTAAAAAAGGATAGTATATGGGGGTCTGCGTTCAAGATGTGTGAAGTATAAAACATTAGTGAAAACACACACACGCACAAATACAAGCTACTGGAACATTGCTACTGACTCGCTGCACAAACACACCTGCAAGCTACTGGAACATTGCTACTGACTCGCTGCACAAACACACCTACAAGCTACTGGAACATTGCTACTGACTCGCTGCACAATCACACCTACAAGCTACTGGAACATTGCTTCTGACTCGCTGCACAAACACACCTACAAGCTACTGGAACATTGCTACTGACTCGCTGCACAAACACACCAACAATATACTGGAACATTGCTACTGACTCGCTGCACAAACACACCTACAAGCTACTGGAACATTGCTACTGACTCGCTGCACAAACACACCTACAAGCTACTGGAACATTGCTACTGACTCGCTGCACAAACACACCTACGAGCTACTGGAACATTGCTACTGACTCGCTTCACAAACACACCTACAAGCTACTGGAACATTGCTACTGACTGGGTGCACACACACATTTTACTGATATATTACTTTTGATTGTTTGCACACAAACATACACACTACTGGCACATTCCCTTTAACTGGTTGCACAAACACACACACACACTGACTAATGGAACATTACATCTGACTAGTTGCATAAACACAATCACACACACTACAGGAACATTACTTCTGACTGCTTGTACAAACACACACGCACACTACTGGAACATTACTTCTGACTGTTTGTACAAACACACACGCACACTACTGGAATATTGGTTCTGACTGTTTGCGACAACACACACTACTGGAATATTAATTCTGACAGAATGCACAAACACATTACTGAAACATTACTTCCGATTGGTTGCACAAACATAAACAAGCTACTGGCACATTGCTTCTAACTGTTTTCACAAACACACACAACTTAGTCATTACTTACAGCTGGTTGCACAATAATCCTCACTACTAGGACTTACTTTTGACTGGTTTCACAAACAAAACACACATCCACATACAACTTGATCCTTACTTCTGACTGTTTGCACAAACACAAACACAATAATAATATCTTGCTCCTGTCTGGTTGGACAAACACACACACGCTACTGGAACTTTGCTTATGACTGTTTGCACAAACACAAACACACACATAAACACACTACTGAAACATAAATTGTGACTGTTTGCACAAACACACACACTACTAAAACATTAATTATGACTGTTTGCACAAACACACATACACACTTCTGGTACATTGCTTTTGACTGGTTGCGCGCACACTCACACACTACAGGAACATTACTTGTTTCTGGTTGCATCAACACGTAGGACATGCTGAAACATTAACGCTTACTAGCTGCACAAACTCATTTATTATTGGAAAATAACTGTTAGCCGGATCAGAAAAATGATAGTTAATGAAACATTACTGCAGGCTGGGTCACGCTAATGATAAAGACAGGACCATTACTGCTTGCTGTAATAGGATAATGATAATGCTGGTTGGATCATGATAGTGATAAAGACCAATATGATGAACAGAGCCTACCCCGTCATGGAAGATATCCAGATTTCAGGGCGGGGTGTGCTTGCCCTCCTCAAAACCATTAAAACCTACAAAGCATGTTGTCCCGACAACATCAAACCATAAAAGCTCAAAGAATTGGTCAAAAAATCGCTCCTGCATTGACAATCCTCTTCCAATCATTACTGTGCACAGGCAATATTCCAGCAGACTGGAGAACAGCGCATGTCACTCCCATCTACAAGAAAGGGGAGCATTCCGACCCTGCCAACTATTGTCCGATATCCCTCACAAGCGTGGTATGCAAAATGTTGGAGCGCATAAGCGTAAATGCAGTTATGAAGCATCTTGAAAGCCAAATATACTCAAGGATGCGGCTATTCGGACAATGTATCAGAAGTGAGAGTTTGGGTTTATTAAAAAAAATCTTTAAAATATTATTGTATGGTTTTTACGACAAAATTTGGTATTGAATAAAAGATATTGAATGGACTATATGTTTATAAACTTAATTCTTCAGTTTAACAAAGTGGCATACGAATGGCACTTAGACTAATGGGACCCAGGTCCGAATTGCGGCGATACGTTTCCGGTTCCAGTTAAACTAAAGAATTAAGTTTACAAACATATAGTTCATTCAATTATCTTTCATTGGATACCAAGTTAATCTTGCAAACCCAACAATAATATTTTAAATTTTTTTTAATCCCAACCTCTCACTTCTGGTAGCTGGGTCAGAATAGCCACTTCCTATACTCAATGACGGTCAACATGGCTTCCGAGTCAATAGATCATGTGAGACCTAGCTCCTTGAATTTGTAGAAGACTTGATAAACAATCTGGAGAACAGCAAGCAAACTGACGTGCTGGTGATTTACTTTTCAAAGGCTTTTTACCGTGTCAATCATAGTTTGATTTTACACAAACCTCAGAGATATGGGATCTCTAGCTTCCTCAGCAATCGATGCCAAGCAGTAGTGGTGGACGGTACAAGCTCCTCCTTTCTCGGTGTTAAGGCAGGGGCCCCCAGGGCTCGGTACAGGCCCCTGTTTGTTCCTAGCATACATCAATGACCTACCCAAGAAACTGACATCCCAAGCAAGACCGTTCGCAGATAACACGGTGGTGTACAGGACGATCGCCAACAGTTCTGGCCAGACCAGCTACAACAGGACCTCAATCGGTTAGCTGAGTGGGAGATGAGCTGAGACATGGAATTTCATCCTGCCAAGTACCAGACACTGTCAGTCTCTAGAATTTGTACTCCTCTACACCCCCATTACGAACTGCATGGCCATATACTTGAGCCAGTTTCCTCCGTAAGGCACATGGGTGTTACCATTCAAAGAGAGGTCCACTGGGACGAGAATATTAACAATGTGTGCAGCCAGGCAAAAAAAAAAAAAGACAACAACCAAGGGTTCTTTCGGCATAATCTAAAGATCGGCAACTTCAGTGTAAAAGAAAGAGCCTATAAAGCCTTTGTCCGTCCACTTTTAGATTATGCATCTTCAGTCTGGGGACCTATTTACTCAGAAAAACATCGGTCCAGCGACGGGAAGCACGCTTTGTCCTGAGTCTAGTGTCGGCAGCATGTTGAAAACATTGGCTGATCACCATTGGAGGAACGACGACGACTATCCAGGCTCTCCATGATGTACAAGATAAATAATGGGCTGGTTCACTGCTCCAGCATTGAACAGAAACTCATCCCTTCTCGCCCATAGACAGTGACGAGGCTCATAAAAGCAAGAACACAGTATAGGAACTGCTCATTCCTGCCAAAAACAACCAGGGACGGGAACAAGCTTCTAAAAGGAACAGTTGAGGGGACAACACTTGAAACATTTACATCTATTGCCTCAGACCTTCCAACCCCCCAGTGCATGATGCCATCACTAAGTATCCCTTGCAACCAGTGAAATATCTACATCAACACCAGGCACAAAAAACATTGCAAATCACCTCTACATGCATAGTAGCCAGAATAATCAACAAATTGATCGTGGGGCATTAATATAAAGAAGAAGAAGAAGACGGGACCATTACTGCTTACATTAATAGGATAATGATAAAGATGGGACCATTACTGCTTGCTGTAATAGGATAATGATATGACAATTTATGCTTGATGCAATAAGATACTGATAAAGACCGGACCAGTACTGTTTGCGGTAATAGGAATAGGATAATGATAAAGACGGGACCATTACTGCTGGTTCTATCCTGATAATGATACAAACGGGACCATTACGGCTGGTTCTATCCTGATAATGACAAAGACGGGACCATTACTGCTGAAGATATGAAGGAATGAAAGGCAGATACTGTGACACCTAGCTCCTGTTTACAACGATCATTTATCGTGGCGCAGGAGGACACATCACCTCATTACAATGTAAACAAAAAAAAAGCTCACATTGTTTAGCAAATAAAAGGAAGACTCGACGTAAATTCGCAACGATTGTTTGATGTGCAACATACTCTAGGGACGACCCCCACCCCAGGGAAAGTCCTTCCCAATAGTTACGCTCTATTATTTCTTACCCTCGTCAATAAAATATGTCGGCATTCGAACTGCTAAACTGTACATACAAAGGATTAAGCGATCGCTTTTTTAATCTTAAAAAGTGCGTTGTGAACAGTTATGACGTCCAGTCTTGATTCTAGGCATCAATGTAAAAGATTCGGATTCGCCCTCCGCCCAACCACCCACTTTCTTTTATTCCTCCCTTTACCTCTTCTGGCCACTACTTAACACTGTACAACGTAGGGAGATAGAGATACAGAGAGATAAAGATATACATATTCAGGTTAGCCGAAATAGTGAGAGCATTGTATAGCAAAGTGCTCTTCAATATAATTGAGCTGGTCTAATGTTTTGTCATTTACAGTAGTTCGTCGAGTATTACGTTAATCAGAGAAATCGTGTACAATGTTCCGCCCCCCCCCCCACAACACAATGCTGCTTCTAATGTTTGTAAGCACTGGTGTTACTCGTTTATGGTTCTGCCAATTAAGCGATATGCCAATTAAGCAATACTATCACTTTTGGGGGTTTTCCATCCTATATATATATATTTATATTCCTATTTATATATATATTCGAACAATGAAATTAATTTTGTAATCGTTGTGAAGTCCAAAGACGTTTACAGTGGTATCTATCGTAATCTCCATTAACTTATTTCACCAAATGCAAAAACATTCCTAATTTTTCGAGACAACCCACCATGAAAGAAGGGACCAGATAACCCTCCGTGATAGAATGGACAAGAACCAAACATGAAATAAGGGACCAGACAACCCACCCTGAAGAATGTACAAGACAACCCAAAGTGAATGGACCAGACAATCAACCGTAATAGAATGGACCAGACAACACAACATGAAAGAACGGACCAGACAACCCACAGTGAAAGAAGGAAAAAGATAACCCACCGTGAAAGAATGGACCATACAACCCACCATAAATGAATGGACAAGATAACCCACCGAGTTAGAATGGACAAGACTACCAACCGTGAAATTATTTACCAGACAACCCAACGAGAAAGTATGGACCAGACAACCCACCGTGAAAGAATTTACCAAAAAACCTACCATGAAAGAATGGACCAGATAACCCACAGTGAAAGAATGGACCAAAACACCCACCGTGAAAGAATGGACCAGACCACCCACCGTGAAAGATTGGACAAGACAAACCAATGTGAAACAAGGGACCAGACAAACAACCGAGAAAGAATGGACCAGACAAACCAATGTGAAACAAGGGACCAGACAACCCACCGTGAAAGAATGGACAGGAAAAACCAGTGTGAAACAAATGACCAGACAACTTACCGAGAAAGAATAGACCAGACAAACCAATGTGAAACAAGGGATCAGAAAACCCACCGTGAAAGAATGGACAAGACAAACCAATGTGAAACAAGGGACCAGACAACCCACCGTGAAAGAATGGACAGGAAAAACCAGTGTGAAACAAATGACCAGACAACTTACCGAGAAAGAATGGACCAGACAAACCAATGTGAAACAAGGGACCAGACAACCCACCGAGAAAGAATGGACAGGAAAAACCATTGTGAAACAAATGACCAGACAACTTACCGAGAAAGAATGGACCAGACAAACCAATGTGAAACAAGGGATCAGAAAACCCACCGTGAAAGAATGGACAAGACAAACCAATGTGAAACAAGGGACCAGAAAACCCACCGAGAAAGAATAGACCAGACAAACCAATGTGAAACAAGGGACCGGACAACCCACCGAGAAAGAATGGACCAGACAAACCAATGTGAAACATGGGACCAGACAACCCACCGAGAAAGAATGGACCAGACAAACCAATGTGAAACAAGGGACCAGACAACCCACCGAGAAAGAATGGACCAGACAAACCAATGTGAAACAAGGTACCAGACAATCCACAGTGAAAGAAGGGACAAGACAAACCAATGTGAACAAGGGACCAGACAACCCACCGAGAAAGAATGGACAAGACAACCAATCGTGAAAGAAGGGACTAGACAACTCGCCGTGAAAGAATGGACCTGACAACCCACCGTGATAGAATGGACCAAACAACCTACCGTGATATTATGGACCAGACAATCCACCGTGAAAGAAGGGACCAGACAATCCGCACGTGAAAGAATAGACCAGACAACCCACCGTTAAAGAAAAGACCAGACAAACCCCGTTAAAGAAGGGAACAGACGACCCACTTGAAAGAAGAGACCAGACAAACTACCGTGAAAGAAGGGAACAGACAACCAACCGTGAAAGAACGGACCAGACAACCCACCGAGAAAGAATGGACCAGAAAAACCAATGTGAAACAAGGGACCGGACAACCCACCGAGAAAGAATGGACCAGACAAACCAATGTGAAAGAACGGACCAGACAACCCACCATGAAAGAAGGGACCAGACAACCCTCCGTGATAGATTGGGCCAGACAACCCATCGTGAAAGAAGGGAATAGAGGACCCACTTGAAAGAAGGGACCAGACAAACTACCGTGAAAGAAGGGAACAGACGACCCACCGTGAAAGAACGGACCAGACAACCCACCGTTAAAGAAGGGACAAGACAAACCAATGTGAACAAGGGACGAGACAACCCACTGAGAAAGAATGCACAAGACAACCAATCGTGAAAGAAGGGACTAGACAACTCGACGTGAAAGAATGGACCTGACAACCCACCGTGAAAGAATGGACCTGACAACCCACCATGATAGAATGGACCAAACAACCTACCGTGAAATTATTAACCAGACAATCCACCGTTAAAGAATGGACCAGACAAACCAATGTGAAAGAACGGACAAGACAACCCACCATGAAAGAAGGGACCAGACAACCCTCCATGATAGATTGGACCAGACAACCCATCGTGAAAGAAGGGAACAGACGACCCACTTGAAAGAAGGGACCAGACAAACTACCGTGAAAGAAGGGAACAGACGACCCACCGTGAAAGAACGGACCAGACAACACACCGTGAAAGAACGGACCAGACAACCCACCGTGAAAGAATGGACCAGACAACCCACCGTGATAGAACGGACTAGACAACCCACTGTAAAAGAAGGGAAAAGACAACCCAACGTGAGAGAAGGGACCAAACAACTCACCGTGGCGAGAGGTTTTCGTATTTCACGCGGCGCTTTATGAACAGTATTTTTAAATGGATATGTGGGTTCATCTGTGGACTGCACCCAAGGGCATAGTTCTTAGGAGTCATCTCTGGACTCAACGCAAGGGCATAGTTCTTTGGGGTCATCTGTGGACTATACCCAAGGGCATAGTTCTTGGACGCATCTCTGGACTCGACGCAAGGGCATAGTTCTTTGGGGTCATCTGTGGACTATACCCAAGGGCGTAGTTCTCTGGGGTCATCTGTGGTAGAGACCGACCGAATTTCGGCTTCGGCTTCGGTTTCGGCACCGAAAGTGGCCATTTTATCACTTTCGGCCAAGTTTCGGTTTCGGCCGAAACTGAAAAGTTTACTTTCGGTTTAATTTCGGTTTCGGCCGAAAGAGAAAAGTTAACTTTCGGTTTTTCTTCGGTTTCGGCCGAAATTGACTTAGACTTTCGGCCATCCGGCCGAAAGTGACTCAGGTTTTCAGTCATTTAATACTCAGCGAAAGCGATATTTAACAACAAACTAAGCGACATTTAAGAACAAATTAAGCGATCTTTGAGAACAAACTAAACGATATTTAACAACGAACTAAACGACATTTATGAACAAACTAAACGATCTTTAAAATAAACTAAGTGATCTTTAAGAACTAACTAAGCGATCTTTAATAACAAATTAAACGATCTTAAAGAACAAACTAAACGATTTCTAAGACCAACCTTTATGATCTTTAACACCAAAACAAATGATCTTTACTAGTAAAAAAAATGATGTATAAGAATAAAATAAGCGATCTTTAACAGAAAACTAAATGTTCTTTAGGACTAAACTAAAAGATCTTTAAGAACAAACTAATAGATCTTAAGGAACAAAATCAATTATCGTTATGAACAAACTAAGCGATCTTTATGAAAAAAACTAGGCGATTTTTAACAACAAACTAAGTGATCTTTAACAACAAACTAAGCGATCTTTAACAACAAACTAAACGATCTTTAACAAAAAACTAAACGATCCTTAACAACAAACTAAACGATCTTTGAAAACAAAAAAGCGATCTTTAAGAAAAAACTAAACGATCTTTAACAACAAACTAAACGATCTTTAACAGCAAACTAAACGATCTTTAACGACAAACTAAACGATCTTTGACAACAAAAAAGCGATCTTTAAGAACAAACTAAACGATCTTT
>CAXITT010000421.1:64556-77091 GCA_964033795.1 Lymnaea stagnalis | reverse complement strand
AAAATAAAGTGGGGGGGGGGGGGGGAGGGGGGCAGGACAGGAGGTAATGTCTGAATGAGAGTGGGCCGCATCAAGTAATCCACAAAAAAAACGATTAAAACTGTTACAATCTGCTCAACCTTTATAAATAACAATAAAATCATTAAGGGTTCTCAAGAACTACGATTCACTTTCATCCACCTACTCACTGTTGCATACAAAAATGCATTAAAAAAAAAAAAATCAGAATTAGACTAGTCGGTGAGATTCGACTGACACCGTCGCGGAGAATCACGTTATAGATATGGGAATGGGGGAAACGTGCCGGCGCATTAACACTAAACTTTTCTGTCATGTAGCGGGCCGCAAAATATCATCTTGCGTGTCACAAATGGCTCGCGGGTTGCGAGTTTGAGACCCCCATATTATATGTTTATTTATTAATATTCACGATTATCTCATTTTTTTATAAAAAGAATGTAAATATTTATACTTTCCCCCCATCATTTTCGATGTATGCAGAATGTATGCGGGAACGAATTTCAAAATATCTTTAACATTGCATTTTCGGTTTCGGCTTCGGTTTCGGCTTCGGCTTCGGTTTCGGCCGAAATTCATTTTTAACTTTCGGCCTTTTTTCGGTTTCGGCCGAAAGTCATTTTTAAACTTTCGGCCTTTTTTCGGTTTCGGCCGAAAGTCATTTTAAACTTTCGGCCTATTTTCGGCTTCGGTCGAAATTAGAAAATCACTTTCGGTCGGTCTCTAATCTGTGGACTCGACTCAGGGGTTCCAGAGACATCACATGTCCCTGTTTGAACACCTACTTTTCTACCAGCGCTTCATTCATCAAATATGAATTGGAAATTAACCAAGACTCTAAAATTAGCACAAGTTTAAAGTCATCCAAAAGAAGTCGATTACAGAAACATAAAATCTGAAAGAAAGTTTCATAGTCCGCACATAATTCATTCAAATGTAACTTCAAGTTCATGAAGTTAGCTTAGAAAGGTTCTCGTTATTTTGTTTTTGTGTTTTTCGAATTATAAAAAATTAATTCCATTATTCTTTCTTTTGATTTTCAGTTTCCTTTCTAATCATCCTTGACAACTGTTGCACACGAGTAATAAGCCATTAACAGAAGTTGCTTAACAGCTGTTTCTAAAGTCGTTAAAATTTGTAATAACACGGATACGTACTTTTATATCGTGATACTTATCTCTCCACCTCCAATCAATGTGGGTTTTGATACTTAAATCTTCCCTTCAATCAATGTGGGTTTTTATACTTATCTCTCCCCTTCAATCAATGCGGGTTTTGATGCTTATCTCTCCCTTTCAATCATGTGGGTTTTGATACTTATCTCTCCCATTCAATCAATGTGGGTTTTGATGCTTATCTCTTCCTTTCAATCAATGTAAGTTTTGATACTTATCTCTCCCCTTCAATAAATGTGGGTTTTGATGCTTATCTCTCCTATTCAATTAATGTCGGATTTGAGACTTAACTCCCACCCTCCAATCAATGTTGGTTTTGATATTTATCTATCCCCTCCAATCAATGTGGGTTTTGATACTTAACTCTTCCCTTCAATCAATGTGGGTTTTGATACTTAACTCTTCCCTTCAATCAATGTTGGTTTTGATACTTAACTCTTCCCTTCAATCAATGTGGGTTTTGATACTTAACGCTTCCTTTCATTCAATGTCGGTTTTGATACTTAAGTCTCCCCTTCAATCAATGTGGGTTTTTATACTTATCTCTCCCCTTCAATCAATGCGGGTTTTGATGCTTATCTCTCCCTTTCAATCATGTGGGTTTTGATACTTATCTCTCCCATTCAATCAATGTGGGTTTTGATGCTTATCTCTTCCTTTCAATCAATGTAAGTTTTGATACTTATCTCTCCCCTTCAATAAATGTGGGTTTTGATGCTTATCTCTCCTATTCAATTAATGTCGGATTTGAGACTTAACTCCCCCCCACTCCAATCAATGTTGGTTTTGATATTTATCTCTCCCCTCCAATCAATGTGGGTTTATATACTTAACTCTTCCCTTCAATAAATGTGGGTATTGATACTTAACTCTTCCCTTCAATCAATGTGGGTTTTGATACTTAACGCTTCCTTTCAATCAATGTGGGTTTTGATACTTAACTCTTCACTTCAATCAATGTGGGTTTTGATACTTAACTCTTCCCTTCAATCAATGTTGGTTTTGATACTTAACTCTCCCCTTCAATCAAAGTATCAAAATGTGGGTTTTGATACTTAACTCTCCCCTTCAATCAATGTGGGTTTTGATGCTTATCTCTCCCTTTCCATCAATGTGGGTTTTTAAACTTAACTCTCCCCTTCAATCAATGTGGGTTTTGATACTTAACTATTCCCTTCAATCAATGTGGGTTTTGATACGTATCTCTCCCTTTCAATCAATGTGGGTTTTGATACTTAAATCTCCACCTTCAATCAATGTGGGTTTTGATACTTAACTCTTCCCTTCAATCAATGTTTGTTTTGATGCTTAACTCTCACCTTCAATCAATGTGGGTTTTGATGCTGATCTTTCACCTTCAATCAATGTTGGTTTTGATGCTTATCCCCCCCCCCTTCAATCAAAGTAAGTTTTGATACTTATCTCTCCCATTCAATCAATGTGGGTTTTGATACTTAACTCTCAACCTCCAATCAATGTTGGTTTTGATACTTATCTCTCCCCTTCAATCAATGTGGGTTTTGATACTTATATCTCCCCTTCAATCAATGTGGGTTTTGATGCTTATCTCTCCCTTTCAAACAATGTGGGTTTTGATACTTATCTCTCCCATTCAATCAATGTGGGTTTTGATACTTAACTCTCAACCTCCAATCAATGTTGGTTTTGATACTTATCTCTCCCCTTCAATCAATGTGGGTTTTGATACTTATATCTCCCCTTCAATCAATGTGGGTTTTGATGCTTATCTCTCCCTTTCAAACAATGTGGGTTTTGATACTTAACTCTCCACTTCAATCAATGTGGGTTTTGATACTTATCTCTCCCCTTCAATAAATCTGGGTTTTGATACTTATCTCTCCCCTTAAATTAATGTGGGTTTTGATACTTATCTCTCCCCTTCAATCAATGTGGGTTTTGATATTATCTCTCCCCTTCAATCAATGTGTGTTTTGATACTTATCTCTTCCATTCAATCAATGTGGGTTTTGATACTTATCTCTTCCCTTCAATCAATGTGGGTTTTGATACTTAACTCTCCCCTTCAATAAATGTGGGTTTTGATGCTTATCTCTTCCCTTCAATTGATGTCGGTTTTGATACTTAACTCTCCCCCTCCTATCAATGTTCGTTTTGATACTTATCTCTTCCCTTCAATCAATGTGGGTTTTGATACTTATCTCTCCCTTTCAATCAATGTGGGTTTTGATACTTAACTCTCCCTTTCAATCAATGTCGGTTTTGATACTTAACTCTCCCCTTCAATCAATGTGGGTTTTGATACTTAACTCTCCCCTTCAATAAATGTGGGTTTTGATACTTATCTCTCCCTTTCAAACAATGTGGGTTTTGATACTTAACTCTCCCTTTCAATCAATGTCGGTTTTGATACTTAACTCTCCCCTTCAATAAATCTGGGTTTTGATACTTATCTCTCCCTTTCAAACAAAGTGGGTTTAATACTTAACTCTCCCTTTCAATCAATGTCGGTTTTGATACTTAACTCTCCCCTTCAAATCAATGTGGGTTTTATTTTTATCTCTCACTTTCAATCAATGTTGGTTTTGATACTTATCTCTCCCTTTCAATCAATGTGGGTTTTGATACTTAACTCTCCCATTCAATCAATGTCGGTTTTGATACTTAACTCTCCCATTCAATCAATGTGGGTTTTGATACTTATCTCTCCCTTTCAATCAATGTGGGTTTTTATACTTATCTCTCCTTTTCAATCAATGTCGGTTTTGATACTTAACTCTCCCTTTCAATCAATGTCAGTTTTGATACTTATTTCTCCCCTTCAATCAATGTGGGTTTTGATTCTTATCTCTCCCCATCAATCAATGTGTGTTTTGATACTTAACTCTCCCCTTCAATCAATGTGGGTTTTGATACTTATCTCTCCCCTTTATTCAATGTGGGTTTTGATACTTATCTCTCCCCTTCAATCAATGTGGGTGTTGAAGGTGATCTGTCCCCTTCAAACAATGTGGGTTTTGATACTTATCACTTCAATTCAATCAATGTGGGTTTTGATACTTATCTCTTCCCTTCAATTAATGTGGATTTTGATACTTAACTCTCCCCTTCAATCAAGTGGGTTTTTATACTTATCTCTCCCATTCAATAAATATCGGTTTTGATACTTAATCTCCACCTCCAATCAATGTTGGTTTTGATACTTATCTCTCCCCTTCAATCAATGTTTGTTTTGATGCTTATCTCTCACCTTAAATCAATGTGGGTTTTGATACTGATCTTTCACCTTCAATCAATGTTGGTTTTGATGCTTATCTCCCCCCTTCAATCAATGTAAGTTTTGATACTTATCTCTCCCCTTCAATCAATGTGGGTTTTGATACTTATCTCTCCCCTTCAATCAATGTGGGTTTTGATGCTTATCTCTCCCTTTCAAATAATGTGGGTTTTGATACTTAACTCTCCCCTTCAATCAATGTGGGTTTTGATACTTATCTCTCCCCTTCAATAAATGTGGGTTTTGATACTTATCTCTCCCCTTCAATTAATGTGGGTTTTGATACTTATCTCTCCCCTTCAATCAATGTGGGTTTTGATATTATCTCTCCCCTTCAATCAATGTGGTTTTTGATCCTAAAAACTCCCCATCCAATCAATGTGGGTTTTGATATTATCTCTCCCCTTCAATCAATGTGGGGTTTGATACTCATCTTCTCCCTTCAATCAATGTGGGTTTTGATACGTATCTCTCCCCTTCAATAAATGTGGGTTTTGATACTTAACTCGCCCCCCCCCTTCCAAACAATGTGGGTTTTCATACTTAACTCTGTCCCTCCAATCATTGTGGGTTTTCCTTCTCATCTCTACCTTTCAAAAAATGTGGGTTTTGATAATTATCTCTTCCCTTCAATCAATGTGGGTTTCGATACTTATCTCTCCCCTTCAATCATTGTCAGTTTTGATACTCATCTCCCCCCTTCAATCAAAGTGTAATTTGATACTTATGTCTTCCCTTCAATCAATGTGGGTTTTGATATATAATTCTGCCCCTAAACTCAATGTGGGTTTTGATACTTATCTCTCCCCTTAAATAAATGTGCTTTTTGATAATTATCTCCTTTCTTCGATCAATGTGGGTTTTGATAATTATCTCCTTTCTTCGATTAATGTGGGTTTTGATACTTATCTCTTTCCTTCAATCAATAGGGGTTTTGATAATTATCTCCTTTCTTCGATCAATGTGGGTTTTGATGCTTATCTCTCCCCTTCAATCAATGTGGGTTTTGATATATAAATTTGCCCCTCCAATCAATGTGGGTTTTCATACCCATCTCTCCCATTTAATGAAAGTGTGTTTTAACACTTATCTCTTCGCTTCAATCAATGTGGGTCTTGATACTTATGTCTCCCCTTCAATCAATGTGGGGTTTGATACTTATCTCTCCCCTTCAATCAATGTGGATTTTGATACACATCTCCCACCTTCAATCAAAGTGTTTTTTGATACTTATCTATTCCCTTTAACCAATTTGGGTTTTGATAATTATCTCTCCCTTAAATCAATGTGGGTTTTGATACTTATCTATTCCCTTCAAGCAATGTGGGTTTTGATAGTCATCTCTCCCCTTCAATAAATGTGGATTTTGATACTTATTTCCTCCCTTCAATCAATGTGGGTTTTGATAATTATCTCCTCCCTTCGATCAATGTGGGTTTTGATACTTATCTCTCCCCTTCAATAAATGTGGGTTTTGATACTTAACTCCAACCCCCTTCCAAACAATGTGGGTTTTCATACTTATCTGTGTTCCTCAAATCAATGTGGGTTTTCAAACTCATCTCTCCCCTTCAATCACTGTGGGTTTTGATTCTTATCTCTTCCCTTCAATCTATGTGGATTTTGATAGTTATCTCTCCCATTAAATAAATGTGGATTTTGATACTTATCTCTCCCCTTCAATCAATGTGGGTTTTGATAATTATCACTCCCCTTCAATAAATGTGGGTTTTGATACTTAACTCCCACCCCCCTTCCAAACAATGTGGGTCTTGATACTTATGTCTCCCCTTCAATCAATGTGGGTTTTGATAATTATCTCCTCCCTTCAATCAATGTGGATTTTGATACTCATCTTCCACCTTCAATCAAAGTGTGTTTTGATACTTATCTCTTTCCTTTAATCAATGTGGGTTTTGATAATTATCTCTCCCTTAAATCAATGTGGGTTTTGATACTTATCTATTCCCTTCAAGCAATGAGGGTTTTGATAGTTATCTCTCCCCTTCAATAAATGTAGATTTTGATACTTATCTCCCCCTTTCAATCAATGTGGGTTTTGATAATTATCTCCTCCCTTCGATCAATGTGGGTTTTGATACTAATCTCTCCCCTTCAATAAACGTGGGTTTTGATACTTAACTCCCACCCCCCTTCCAAACAATGTGGGTTTTCATACTCATCTCTCCCCTCCAATAAATGTGGGTTTTCATACTCATCTTTACCCTTTAAACAATGTGGGTTTCGCTACTTATCTTTTCCCTTCAATCAATGTGGGTTTTGATAGTTATTTCTCCCCTTCAATAAATGTGGATTTTGATACTTATCTCTCCCCTTCAATAAATGTGGGTTTTGATATTTAACTCCTTCCCCTTCCAAACAATGTGGGTTTTCATACTTAACTATGTCCCTCCAATCCATGTTGGTTTTCATACTCATCTCCACCCTTCAAACAATGTGGGTTTTGATATATAACTCTGCCCCTTCAATCAATATGGGTCTTCATACCCATCTCTCCCCTATTCAATAAAAGTGTGTTTTCATACTTATCTCTTCCCTTCAATCAATGTGGGTCTTGATAATTATCTCTCCCCTTCAATTAATGTGTGTTTTGATACTCATCTTCCCGCTACAGTCAGAGTGTGTTTTGATACTTATCTCTTCCCTTCAATCAATGTGGGTTTTGATACTTATCTCTCCCCTTCAATCAATGTGGGTTTTGATATATAAATTTGCCCCTCCAATCAATGTGGGTTTTCATACCCATCTCTCCCATTCAATGAAAGTGTCTTTTAACACTTATCTCTTCGCTTCAATCAATGTGGGTCTTGATACTTATATCTCCCCTTCAATCAATGTGGGGTTTGATACTTATCTCTCCCCTTCAATCAATGTGGATTTTGATACCCATCTCCCACCTTCAATCAAAGTGTTTTTTGATACTTATCTATTCCCTTTAACCAATGTGGGTTTTGATAATTATCTCTCCCTTAAATCAATGTGGGTTTTGATACTTATCTATTCCCTTCAAGCAATGTGGGTTTTGATAGTCATCTCTCCCCTTCAATAAATGTGGATTTTGATACTTATTTCCTCCCTTCAATCAATGTGGGTTTTGATAATTATCTCCTCCCTTCGATCAATGTGGGTTTTGATACTTATCTCTCCCCTTCAATAAATGTGGGTTTTGATACTTAACTCCAACCCCCTTCCAAACAATGTGGGTTTTCATACTTATCTGTGTTCCTCAAATCAATGTGGGTTTTCAAACTCATCTCTCCCCTTCAATCACTGTGGGTTTTGATTCTTATCTCTTCCCTTCAATCTATGTGGATTTTGATAGTTATCTCTCCCATTAAATAAATGTGGATTTTGATACTTATCTCTCCCCTTCAATCAATGTGGGTTTTGATAATTATCACTCCCCTTCAATAAATGTGGGTTTTGATACTTAACTCCCACCCCCCTTCCAAACAATGTGGGTCTTGATACTTATGTCTCCCCTTCAATCAATGTGGGTTTTGATAATTATCTCCTCCCTTCAATCAATGTGGATTTTGATACTCATCTTCCACCTTCAATCAAAGTGTGTTTTGATACTTATCTCTTTCCTTTAATCAATGTGGGTTTTGATAATTATCTCTCCCTTAAATCAATGTGGGTTTTGATACTTATCTATTCCCTTCAAGCAATGAGGGTTTTGATAGTTATCTCTCCCCTTCAATAAATGTAGATTTTGATACTTATCTCCCCCTTTCAATCAATGTGGGTTTTGATAATTATCTCCTCCCTTCGATCAATGTGGGTTTTGATACTAATCTCTCCCCTTCAATAAACGTGGGTTTTGATACTTAACTCCCACCCCCCTTCCAAACAATGTGGGTTTTCATACTCATCTCTCCCCTCCAATAAATGTGGGTTTTCATACTCATCTTTACCCTTTAAACAATGTGGGTTTCGCTACTTATCTTTTCCCTTCAATCAATGTGGGTTTTGATAGCTATTTCTCCCCTTCAATAAATGTGGATTTTGATACTTATCTCTCCCCTTCAATAAATGTGGGTTTTGATATTTAACTCCTTCCCCTTCCAAACAATGTGGGTTTTCATACTTAACTCTGTCCCTCCAATCCATGTTTGTTTTCATACTCATCTCCACCCTTCAAACAATGTGGGTTTTGATACTTATCTCTTCCCTTCAATCAATGTGGGTTTTGATAGTTATCTCTCCCCTTCAATAAATGTGGATTTTGATACTTATCTCTCCCCTTCAATCAATGTGGGTTTTGATAATTATCTCCTCCCTTCGATCAATTTGGGTTTTGATACTTATCTCGACCCTTCAATAAATGTGCGTTTTGATACTTAACTCCCCCCCCCCTCATTCCAATCAATGTGGGTTTTCATACTAATCTGTATCCTTCAAACAATGTGGGTTTTGCTACTTATCTTTCCTTTCAATCAATGTTTGTTTTGATACTTATCTCTCGCCTTCAATCAATGTGGGTGTTTGATATATAACTCTGCCCCTCCAATCAATGTGGGTTTCATACCAATCTCTCCCCATCAATCAATGTGGGTTTTGATACTTATCTCTCCACTTCAATCAATGTGGGTTTTGATACTTATCTCTCCCCTTCAATCATTGTGTGTTTTGATACTCATCTCCACCCTTCAATCAAAGTGTGTTTTGATACTTATCTCTTCCCTTTAATCAATGTGGGTTTTGATACTTATCTCTTCCCTTCAATCAATGTGGGTTTTGATATTATCTCTCCCATTCAATCAATGTGGGTTTTGATACTTATCTCCCCCCCTTCCAAACAATGTGGGTTTTCATATTTATCTGTGTCTCTCCAATCAATTTGGGTTTTCATACTCATCTCTACCCTTCAAACACTGTGGGTTTTGCTACTTATCTTTTCCCTTCAATCAATGTGGGTTTAGATACTTATCTCTCCCTTTCAATCAATGTGGGTTTTGATATATAACTCTGCCCCTCCAATCAATGTGGGTTTTCATACCCATGTCTCCCATTCAATTAAAGTGGGTTTTGATACTCATCTCTTCTCTTCAATCAATGTGGGTTTTGATAGTTATCTCTCCCCTTCAATCAATGTGGATTTTATACTTATTTCTCCCATTCAATCAATGTGGGTTTTTATAATTAACTCCTCCCTTCAATCAATGTGGGTTTTGATACTTATCTCCCCCCCCCCTTTTTACAACAATGTGAATTTTCATACTTAACTCTGTCTTTCCAATCAATGTTGGTTTTCATACTCATCTCTACCCTATAAACAATGTGGGTTTTGATACTTCTCTTTTCCCTTTAATCAATGTTGGTTTTGATATATAACTCTGCCCCTCCAATCAATGTGGGTTTTCATATCCATCTCTCCCATTCAATCAAAGTGTGTTTTCATACTTATCTCATCCCTTCAATCAATGTGGGTCTTGATACTTATCTCTCCCCTTCAATCAATGTGGGTTTTGATACTTATCTCCCCCTTCAATCAATGTGGGTTTTGATACTTATCTCTTCCCTTCAATCAATGTGGGTTTTGATACTTATCTCTCCCCTTTAATCAATGTGGGTTTTGATATATAACTCTGCCCCTCCAATCAATGTGGTTTTTCATACCCAACTCTCCCCTTCAATAAATGTGGGTTTTGATAATTATCTCCTCCCTTCGATCAATGTGGGTTTTGATACTTAACTCCCGCCCCCCCCCCTTTCCAAACAATGTGGGTTTTCATACTTAACTCTGTCCCTCCAATCAATGTGGGTTTTCATATCCATCTCTCCCATTCAATCAAAGTGGATTTTCATACTTATCTCTCCTCGTCAATCAATGTGGGTTATGATACGTATCTCTCTCCTTCAATCAATGTGGGTTTAGATACAGAATGGTCATTGTATTACATTAATGATAAAAATATTAATCACCTTTACAATTAATCAATAGATTTGAAAAAAAAAATACGTTTTAAAGTTTTTAATTTATAGAGATTTTAGTTAAGTATTCATAACTGCGTCTTAAGTCCCAAGGTTTAAAAGCAAGTAATAAAAGTAAGGCCCAGACGCTACGTTTCAAAGTGCGTCCCAGCAGCACGAAGAATCAAAATATTTGTTTAAGTCTTGTAACTTGTAACTTAAGAAAACATTATTATTGGTATTAAAACAATTCGAATGTCGGTTAAAATTATAGTTCTTACCTCGAAGTGAAGCTATATTTTACCTTTTAATTTGTGAGGGTTTTTAAAAAAATGTTTTTCAAGTACATAATTTTAAATTGAGATGTCAAAAAACAAAGTTTAAAGTTGTTTAAGGAACACAGTTTAATGCTAATGATTTCAAAATGTTCAAAGTTTATTATTTAAAAATTCAAAATTTTAAGTTTATTTGTTAAAGTTTATGCAATGTTTTGTGCTCCTAAGCTAATTGGGATGATCCACCAACGTCACGAAACTGATGCCGTCTGAAAATCATCAGTCTCAATGGCCAGAAGATGGTAAGCAAAGTGGCACAATTCTAGTTACCATATATTTGGCGGAATGTTCTGAGCATAAACTTTATTTATTTATTGAAATTACTTTAAATTATTTAGCTCTATAAATGGATATAATTTAAATCGTTCAGTACCAAAGATATATGAGATTTAGCGTGCCAGTGTTTCCAACTCAATGGCATAACATTAATTCACACATTTTCTAAACTTCCAAAATTTTACTGACGGGCATAATTTTGTTTACGCACTAAATATAAAATGTTGGAAATGTTAATTAAAATGCGACTATTTTTAAGTGTCCATGAATGAGTTCATGCATTAAAACCCTTTTTTGGGGAGGTGGGGGGAGTTTGAGGGGGAGGGAGTGAGCAGATTTCATATTTTCGTGACGATGTGCTATGACAAATTTGGGGTCAGAGATGGCAGTCAATTCACGTCACTTAAAAGACGGAATACAATGGAAACAACGTGCACTGATTTACAATAATGTTTACCAGAAATTAGTTCTACACCATTTTAACAATTAATTAATTGTTAATTCTTTACGTTTGTGAATGTGTGATTGGTTGTATTCAATTCAATATTATTACTTATTAACTGCAGTTTTGGAAAACTTAACTTCCGGCAATAACATTAATGGCAAAAACTTAAGTTTTTGAACTACTTTTTATTTCTTATTGTTTCTTCATTTAATTTTGCCATGTCTGCTGAGGAAGGCCCGTGGCCAAAACGTTCTTCTTTTATTGTCCTGTCTTTATATTTCAGCTTCTATGCGCCTTGTTCCACTATCTCTTTCACACATAATGAACACAATCTTTCATTTAGGGGCCATCCATAAAGTACGTCACGCTATTTTTGACAATTTTATTCCCCTCCCCCCTGTCACAAACTGTCACAAATCTCGGACACCCCCCCCCCCTTTAAAGTACGTCGGACATTAAAAAAAAAAAAAAAAAAAATTAACACCTAATTAAAATTAAATCTGAAACACACGTCACTATTAAATTGAATTAAAATATAAAATTTCAACTGAAAAGAACAATCACATTATTAAAATGACTTTAATAATAGAATAGTTAATGGTCAACAGTTGTCACAGTTATTCATTGAAGCAGTAACTCAATCTAGATTGAATTTGAAAACAAAAATTGCAAAAAATAGACTAGCCAAATTATATAATACACATCATTTATCTGCTGCTTTTTCATTTACAAAAGGTGAGGTCAAGTTTTAGATAATTTTCCGATTACGCAATCTTTTTACACAGGATAAGATTAAAAAAAAAAACAACTAGCTCTCCTAGCGAGAGGAATCGTGAACAACACATTCAGGAGATAGACATTTCATGCTATTTTGACATAAAACCTATCCAAATGTTTCACAAAATTATTGAAACTTATTTATAAAGCTATTAAATTTGACTAAAAAAAATTAGAAATAACATTTAAAAAAACAAATGTGTGACGTAACACATGGCCTGACCCCCCCCATCCCCCCGGTCACAAACTGTCACACTTTCTTACACCCCCCCCCCCCCCCCCCTCTGGAGCGTGACGTACTTTATGGACGGTCCCA
>CAXITT010000421.1:32159-62846 GCA_964033795.1 Lymnaea stagnalis | reverse complement strand
TATATATATATATATATATATATATATATATATATATATAAATATATCTTAAAGTGCGTTCTCAAGTATATGTGAAAATATATGATAAAGTTTATGTTGAAATATATGTTTAAAGGGATCTTAAAATGTGTGATAAAGTTTATTTTAAAATATGCGTTAAAGTTTATGTTGATATACATGTTTAAGTTTATCTTAAAATAAGTGTTAAAGTTTATACTAAAATATATTTTAAAGTTTATGAAAAATATATGTTAAAGTTAATGTTAAAATATGCGTCAAAGTAACTAGCTGTTATGTTTATTTTTAATCTAAATATATATTAAAGTTTATGTTCAAATATATGTTAAAGTTTATGTATAGGTTTATGTAAACTATAAGTTAAAAAATCAGGGATTTAGATCACAGAGAAGCATTAAATACATTCTACAATGACGGTGAAAGTGATTTCAAACATTAGGTCACTGTTTCTCAAACTTCTCAGTTTTGTGCAGCTGTAAGATTTTTTTGTACTTGCCCTGATAACTGTTTCACTAAGTCTCCCTCCCCATACAAAAGCATTTTAAAATTGACTTCTAATGGATTTCTAATTTGTTAATTGGATTACAAGAAAACTTCACAACTTATAAAATTAATTGTGACTTATCACGTTGACAAAAATATTTTTTGAAGAATTACGTTAAAAAATTATTCAATCATTATGTTCTTGCCTTAAAAGTCAAAGCATGTTAGTTCGTCCGTCACAAATCGATCATGAACATGTTAAAAATCTGATTGGTGTTGGGGCTGAATCTGACTGTGGGTGTTCAGATTGCTGATCAGGCTTATTCAGGCACGAACTCTTCTTGTGCAAGATGGTGCAGAGGGTGAATGGGACTACTCCAGATACAGGGTTAACTCGGGCTCTTGTGCTCTGCAGCAGCTCTTCTGTTTGCCTCATGTTTCATGGAGCTCTTGTGTGGGTAGAAGCACCATGGGTCTCGATCATGTGCGGGCTGTTCCCAAGTGTCCGGGTTAACGTGAAAGCTTTCAAAGAAGCTTTCAGTTTGTCTTTAAAACGTTTCTTCTGTCCTCAGTAGACCAGTTGCCATGCTTGAGTTCGCCATAAAATATACTTTTGGGCGTCTGGCAATCTCACAACATGGCCCAACTAGCACTCCTTGATCTCACAACATGGCCCAACTAGCACTCCTTGATCTCACAACATGGCCCAACTAGCACTCCTTGATCTCACAACATGGCCCAACTAGCACTCCTTGGGTTGCATTAATAAGGTGCTTCAGTTGGGGAGACCTGCTTGTGCGCGTACATGGAGGACATCGCTGTAGGTGACCTTGTCCTCCCGTTTGATGCTGAGGACTTTTTCTAAAGATCGTCGTGTGACAGTTTCCTAGCATTGCGCTTATAGACTGTCCATGATTCACGTGCATATAGTTGGGTCAGTAGCACAGCCGCCTTGTTTTGTAAACGTTTGGTTTGAGTGCAGAGGCCTCTCCTGGTCCATACATTTTTAAACATTGTTCCCAGTGTTGCGTTGGCTCTTGCAATTTGAAGGTTCACCTCATCATCGAACGTTAATTACTCTTTGAGACAGTGTGCTGCAAATAAATAAGAAGCTCATTACCAATTTAAGTTTTTCGCCATTGACTTGGATGTGGCCTGACTCTTCTAAGGGGCCTGACTCTTCTAGGGGGCCTGATTCTTCTAGGGCGCTTGACTTTTCTAGAGGGGCCTAACTCTTCTAGGCCTTTAAGTTACCCATTTTGTTAAAATATTGAAAGATCTTTCGGCCATTTCACTTGCTTTAAGAGTGAAGTGGGACATTGTTTCATACGTTGTTAGAGAACGAGTTGTTCAATTTTATAATCAGTTCCGCTTTCTTTTAATACTAGTTTCAGATAAAATTAGTAAATTTTAAATATAATATTTCAGGTTTTTTTTTTTTTTTTTTTTTTTTTTTTTTTGTGGGGATGAAGAGTTGAATGAAATTTGCTAAAGTGATATATTTTCATTAATAATTAATTTATCTTCAGAAAGCTATAGTCAAAGCCATCGCCGGACTTTTGGAGAACACTTGCAAATTTTATGATTTTCCACCTGCATTCAAATATATTAATTACTTATTTTACCACAT
The DNA here is from genome assembly GCA_964033795.1 of Lymnaea stagnalis. Taxonomy (NCBI): domain Eukaryota; kingdom Metazoa; phylum Mollusca; class Gastropoda; family Lymnaeidae; genus Lymnaea; species Lymnaea stagnalis. The sequence goes on along the minus strand of CAXITT010000421.1, from coordinate 60,715 downwards.
CACAACTTTGGGCCCCTTAACTATATGGGGCCCCATCAGCTAAAGAGGTTCCAGGGCCCATGTATAATTATGTACAAACACAACCTGGAATGTCGAACCTGAATCTGGACAAGCATCTCTTCTGTTGTCGGCTGATTATAAGTGTAGAATGATGCAAAACTAAATCCAGAGGCCCCCAACACAATGTCATGTTATTGTTTCGGGAGACCTCGGCGACATCCGATTTCTGCTCCCTACCGATCAAAGTGACGGCACAAGCAACTTTTATCTACAAAAGAATGATTTTCCTTTAGTTCAGTATATATATCACTGTCTAGATTCAAGAGGCAGATTTAAACTGGTACCAAAGCCTTCCCACAGGGGCGCCCTACTGGAATTAATTTATCTTTTTGCAGTCAGAGATTGCCCTGGGCGACATAATAATACATTTTGGCACTTTTAGGGGCACTACCCAATTCCCAAATGCCTGAACAGTGCTCCACCTCCACCCTCACCGCCTTAATGAAATAGTCTGAAAGAAAGTCTGATAATAACATATCTTATAATAACATATGGTTAACTCCTAATGTTTCCTAACATTACTTGATTAGTTTATAGAGGAATAGGGGACTCATCAATGATATACTTTGCCCAAGTTCCCGGGGCGATAAGACGTCCCTGATTGAAATGTTTCTTTCCTTGAAAGCATCATATAGAATGGCGGGAAACATGATGCTGAAAAGTATTGGTGTCAGAACGCAATCTTGTTTACTTTCTACTTTGTTATTAAATATATGCTGCTCGCACCCCTAAATTGCCCTCATACATCCCCTGAACTGCCCTCTCTCACCCCCTGAACTGCCATCTCTCACCCCCTGAACTGCCCTCTCTCACCCCCTGAACTGCCCCTCTCACACCAGCTGAACTGCACTATTGCACCCCCTGAACTGCCACCTCTCACTCGCCGATCTGCCCTCTCACACCCACTGAACTGCCCTCTCGCACCACCTGAACTGCCCTCTCTTACACCCCTTGAAATTCCCTCTCGCACCCCCTGAACTGCCCTCTCAAAAACCAACGAACTGCCCACTCACACCCATGAAATGCCTTCCGGCACCTCCAGAAATGCCATCTAGCTTCTCTTGAACTGCTTTCTAGCACCACCTGAACAGCCCACTCGCACCCCTTGAACTGACCTCTCGCACCCCTTGAACAGCCCTCTCGCACCCCTTGAACTGACCTCTCGCACCCCTTGAACAGCCCTCTCGCACCCCTTGAACTGACCTCTCGCACCCCTTGAACAGCCCTCTCGCACCCCTTGAACCGACCTCTCGCACCCCTTGAACAGCCCTCTCGCACCCCTTGAACTGACCTCTCGCACCCCTTGAACAGCCCTCTCGCACCCCTTGAACTGACCTCTCGCACCCCTTGAACTGACCTCTCGCACCCCTTGAACTGACCTCTCGCACCCCTTGAACAGCCCTCTCGCACCCCTTGAACTGACCTCTCGCAGCCCTTGAACTGAGCTCTCACACCGCATGAAATGCCCTCTCACACACCCCCAAATTAACCTATCTCACCCCCTGAACTGTACTCTCTCAACACTTGAACTGCCTTCTCACACCCGATGAACTGCCCTCTTGCATCCACTAAACTGCCCTCTCACACCCCCTGAACTGTCCTCTCTCACACCCCCTGAAATGCCTTCCGGCACCTTCTGAACTGCCATCTAGCATTCCCTGGACTGCTTTCTAGCACTCCTTGAACTGCCCCCTCTCAACCCCTGAAACGCCCTCTCGCACCCCCTCAAATGCCCTCTGCCAACACATGAAGTGCCCTCTCACAAACCCGTAACTGTCCACTAAACACCCCTGAACTGTCCTCTAAAGACCACTGAACTGCAATCTAGCATTTCCTGAACTGGCCTCTAAGATCCCCTGACCTGTCCTCTCACACCTCTGAACTGCTCTCTCACACCCCCTGAACTGCTCTCTCACATCCCCTGAACTGCCCTCTCACACCCCTTAACTGCTCTCTTACACCCCCTGAACTGCCCTCTGACATCAATTTAACTGCCCTACTACATCTACTTAACTGCCCTCTCACATCCCCTCAACTGCCGACTCTCATCTCCTTAACTGCAATCTCAAATCCCCCTAAACTGCCCACTCGTATTCCCCTAAATGCCCTCTCTCATTCCCTAAACTTCTCTTTCGCATGCCCTTAACTGCCCTCTTGCATCCCCTCATATGCCCTCTCACATCCACTTAACTGTCCTCACGAATTACCTGAAACACCCTCTCAAATTCTCTTAGCTGCCCTCTCATATCCCCTCAACTGCACTCTTGCATCCCTTAAACTGTCCTCTCGCATCCCATGAACTTCTCTCTCGCATCCCCTGAACTGTCCTCTCGCATAACCTGAACTGCCCTCTCACATCCTCTGAACTGCCCTCTCAGATCCCCTGAACTGTCCTCTCACATCCACTGAACTGTCCTCTCGCATCACCTTAACTGCCCTCTCACATCATCTGAACTGCCCTCTCATATCCCCTGAACTGCCCTCTCCATCCCTTGAACTTCCCTCTTGCATCAACTGAACTGTCCTCTCGCATCCCAAAACCTTCTCTCTCGCTTCCCCTGAACTGTCCTCTCGCATCCTCTAAACTGTTCTCTGACATCCCCTAAATTGCCCTCTCGCATCACCTGAAATGTCCTCTCACATCCCCTGAATTGTCCTCTCGCATCCCCTGAATTGTTCTCTCGCATCCCTAAACTGCCATTTCGTATCCCCTCAACTTCCCTTTTGCATCTTTAGAACTGTCTTCTCTCATCCCCTTGACTGCCCTCTCATATCCCCTAAACTGCCCTCTTGCATCCCTTTAACTGTCCTCTCGCATCCAATGACCTTCTCTCTCGTATCCCCTGAACTGTCCTCTCGCATCACCTGAACTGCCCTCTCACATCCCCTTAACTGTCCTCTCAAACCTCCTGAACTGACCTCTCGCAGCCCTTGAACTGTCTTCTCACACCCAAACAAATGCCCTCTCACACACCCACAAATTACCCTATCGAGACCCCTCAACTACCGTCTCCTAACACCTGAACTGCCCTCTCTCAACACCTGAACTGCCCTCTCGCACCATTGAACTGCCCTCTCACACCCCTTGAACTGCCTTCCGGCACCTACTGAACTGCCATCTAGCATCCCCTGAAATGCTATCTAGCACCCCCCGAACTGCCCCATCTCAACCCCTGAAATGCCCTCTCGCACCCGCTCAACTGCCCTCTCCCAAAACCTGAACTGCTCTCTCACACCCCTGAACTGTCCACTAAACACCCCTGGACTATACTCTAAAGACCCCTGAACTGCCTTCCGGCACCCCCTGAACTGCAATCTAGCATTCCCTGAGCTGCCCTATCATATCTCGTCAACTGCCCTCTTGCATCCCTTAAACCGTCTTCTCGCATCCCATGACTTTCTCTCTCGCATCCCCTGAACTGTCTTCTCGCATCACATGAACTGTCCTCTCAAATCCCCTAAACTGTCTTCTCACATCCCCTTAATTGCCCTCTCACATCCCCTGAACTGCCCTCTCACATCACTTGAACTGTCCTCTCACACTCCTGCACTGTCTTTTCACATCCCCTTAACTGTCCCCTCACATCCCCTGAACTGCCTTCTTGCATCCCTTAAACTGTCCTCTCGCATCCCATTGACCATCTCTCTCGCATCCCCTTAACTGTCATCTCGCATTACCTGAACTGCCCTCTCACATCCCTTTAACTGTCCTCTCACACCCCTGAACTGACCTCTCAAAGCCCATGAACTCTCCTCTCACACCCCATGAATACCCTCTCACACACCCCAAATGACCCTATCGAGGCCCCCCAACTGCCCTCTCGCAACACCTGAACTGCCTTCTCCAAATACCTAAACTGCCCTCTCGCACCCCTTTACTGCCCTCTCAAACCCCCTGAACAGTCCTCTCTCAAACCCCTGAACTGGCTTCCAGCACCTCCTGAACTGCCATTTAGCACCCCCAGAAATGCTATCTAGCATCAACTTAACTGCCCTCTTCCAAAACCTGAACTGCCCTCTCACACCCACTGAACTGTCCTCTAAAGACCCCTGAACTGCCCCCTCCCAAAACCTGGACTGCTCTCTCACACCCCCTGAATTGCCCTCTCAAACCCCATGAACTGCCCTCTCCCAACTCCTGAACTGCCTCTCACACCCCTGAACTGCTATCACACACCCCTGAACTGATCTCTAAAACCCCTGAACTGCTCTCTCACACCCCCTTAACTGCCCTCTCCCAACTCCTGAACTGCTCTCTCACACCCCCAGAACTGCCCTCTCACACCCCTGAACTGATCTCTCACACCCCATTAACTGCCATCTAGCATCCCCTGAACTGCCATCTAGCTTCCCTTGAACTGTCTTCTCACACACCCTGAACTGCCCTCTCACACCCCCTAAACTGCCCTATCACATCCCCTCAACTGCCTCTCAGATCAACTTAAATGCCCTCTCACACCCCGTGAACTGCCCTCAAAAACCAAATGAACTGCCCTCTTTCAACAACAGAACAGCACTCTCCCAATACCTGAAATGCCAACTCGCACCTATGAACTGCCCTCTCACATCCCCTGAACTGCCCTCTCACATCCCCTGAAATGCCCTCTCAAACCCCCTGAACTACCCTCTCACACCCCCTGAACTGTCCTCTCACACCCCTTTACTGCCCTCTAAAACCCACTGAACTGTCCTCCCTCGAACCCCCTGAAATGCTATCTAGCTGCCCCTGAACTGCCCCATCTCACCCCATGAACTGCATTCGCACACCCCCTCAGCTGCCCTCTCACACGCACTGAACTGCCTTCCGGCACCCCTGAACTGCAATCTATAATTCCCTGAACTGCTCTCTCACACCACCTGAACTGCCCTCTTCAAAACCTGAACTGCCCTCTCACACCCCCCTGAACTGTCCTCTCACACCCCCAGAACTACCATCTCCCAACACCTGGACTGCCCTCTCACAACCCTGAACTGCCCTCTCACATCCCCTGAACTGTCCTCTCATATACCCTGAACTGTCTTCTCACATCACCTCAACTGCCCTCTCACATCTTCTGAACTGCCCTCCCACATCACTTGAACTGTCCTCTAAAACTCCTGCACTGTCTTCTCACATCCCCTTAACTGTCCCCTCACATTCCCTGAACTGCCTTCTTGCATCCCTTAAACTGTCCTCTCGCATCTAATTGACCTTCTCTCTCGCATCCCCTGAACTGTCCTCTCGCATTACCTGAACTGACCTCTCAAAGCCCATGAACTCTCCTCTCACACCCCATGAATATCCTCTCACACACCCCAAATGACCCTATCGAGGCCCCCCCCCAACTGCCCTCTCGCAACACCTGAACTGCCTTCTCCAAATACCTAAACTGCCCTCTCGCACCCCTTTACTGCCCTCTCAAACCCCCTGAACAGTCCTCTCTCAAACCCCTGAACTGGCTTCCAGCACCTCCTGAACTGCCATAAAGCACCCCCTGAAATGCTATCTAGCATCAACTTAACTGTCCTCTTCCAAAACCTGAACTGCCCTCCCACACCCACTGAACTGTCCTCTAAAGACCCCTGAACTGCCCCCTCCCAACACCTGGACTGCTCTCTCACACCCCCTGAATTGCCCTCTCAAACCCCTGAACTGCTCTCACACACCCCTGAACTGCTCTCTAAAACCCCTGAACTGCTCTCTCACACCCCCTTAACTGCCCTCTCCCAACTCCTGAACTGCTCTCTCACACCCCCCGAACTGCCCTCTCAAACCCCTGAACTGATCTCTCACACACCATTAACTGCCATCTAGCATCCCCTGAACTGCCATCTAGCTTCCCTTGAACTGTCTTCTCACATCCCCTGAACTCCCCTCTCACACCCCCTAAACTGCCCTATCACACCCCCTCAACTGCCTCTCACATCAACTTAACTGCCCTCTCACATCCCTGAACTGCCCTCTCGTATCCCCTGAACTGTCCTCACACACCCCCTAAACTGCCCTATCACATCCCCTCAACTGCCTCTCAGATCCACTTAAATGCCCTCTCACACCCTGTGAACTGCCCTCAAAAACCCACTGAACTGCCCTCTTTCAACAACAGAACTGCCCTCTCCCAATACCTGAACTGCCAACTTGCACCCATGAACTGCCTTCTCACATCCCCTGAACTGCCCTCTCAAACCCCCTGAACTGCCCTCTCACACCCCCCGAACTGTCCTCTCACACCCCTGTACTGCTCTCTAAAACCCCCTGAACTGTCCTCCCTCGCACCCCCTGAAATGCTATCTAGCTGCCCCTGAACTGCCCCATCTGACACCATGAACTGCATTCGCACACCCCCTCAACTGCCCTCTCACACCCACTGAACTGCCTTCCGGGACCCCTGAACTGCAATCTAGAATTCCCTGAACTGGCCTCTCAGACCCCTGAATTGCTCTCTCACACCCTCTGAACTGCCTTCTCATACCGCTGAACTGCTCTCTCACACCCCCTGAACTGCCCTCTTCCAAACCTGAACTGCCCTCTCACACCCCCTGTACTGTCCTCTCACACCCCCTGAACTGCCCTCTCCCAACACCTGGACTGCCCTCTCACAACCCTGAACTGCTCTCTTACACCCCCTGAACTGCCCTCTCACAGCCCTGAACTGCCTTCTCCCAACACCTGAACTGCCCTCTCACACCCTCTGAACTGTCCTCTAAACACCCTTGAACTGCCTTCCGGCACCCCCTTAACTGCAATCTAGCATTCCCTGAACTGGCCTCTCAGACCCCTGAACTGCCTTCTCACAACCCCTGGACTGCTCTCTCACACCCCCTGAACTGCCCTCTCACATCAACTTAACTTCCCTCTCACATCCCCTGAACTGCCCTCTCACATCCCCTGAACTGCCCCCTTGCATCCCATGGACCTTCTCTCTCGCATCCTCTGAACTGTCCTCTCGCATCCTCTGAACTGCCCTCTCGCATCCTCTGAAATGTCCTCTCACATCCCCTGAATTTTCCTCTCACATCCCCTCAACTACCCTCTCACATCCCCTTAAATGCCCTCTCACCTCCCCTCAACTACCCTCTCGCATCCCCTGAACTGTCCTCTCGCAGCCCCTTAATCATTTTTTTTTATTCATTTATTTTATTTATACTTTTGGGGAGGGGGGTATTAGGATTTGTAGCATATATTTTCTAAATTTTTGTAATGATTGGGAAAAAAAAAGGGGGGGGGGGACTGTGAAAAACTGTGTTGCGTTTTTATGTATGATGATCATAATATGAAATTGTTGAATTCTTTTTATTATGAGCATCTGAGTAAAAGAAAAAAAAAATATTTTTTTTAAACTCGAGATTTTACGTTTTCTTTCATTGCAAAAAGTGTTTCTAAAACTTCCTTCTTATGGACATCCTTGCAAAGAAAAAAATATCATTTGCAGTCTGTTGTCGTGCTAAATGACACTTGGACTTTCAACCCTGACATTTTTCATTGAGTTATTATTTCATTTATTCAGTAGCTGAAAAATGTTACCATTGTATTTCCAGCTAGTTTTGTCTCAAATTTGTTTGTGCACGCGTCCTCCTAATATCGGTCATAAAACAACGTCCCCGATAAAATCTTAAATTTCCATAGTCCGATGTAAAGTTGTCTATAATATTGTGCAAGGGTCTCCAAAATTTCAGCCCGAGGGCCGCATTAACTATCAAACAGCAGTTCGGGGCCAACTACACACTCGTGGTCCAAATAAATAAGAATCAAAACATGGATGTTTTTTTTAAATTATTTATTTATAATATTTTATTCAGTTATTATTTAATAACACATTGATACACTACACATATAACAACTGCATGTATTAGTGGGAATGGTGAAATTTTTTCCTGGATGCAAAAATAGGAGACAATTCTGGATTTTTATTTGATGTCCCTAACATCAACAGTGACCTGCGATTATCATCGGACAAGTATGTTCTCAAATTGTTCTTCACATAGTTAATTCTTGAAAATGTTTTTTCACACTTGTATGTTGTTCCTAAGATTGAAGGGAACCTTCAATGTAAAAGTTTTGACATTAGGAAAGACTTCCTTTGGGGAAAAACTGGTAAAGACCTACCAGTCCTTCTTTGAATTTGTCCCTAAAGAGCTCATTTGCTTGCAACTCGATGACCTCCAGCTGCTGTTCATCTGGGCAACTGGCCACATCTGCTTCAAATGGGTTTTGAAACAGTATCATTTCTTTTGCCTTTGAATCCAAGTCAGAAAACCGCTGCTGAAACTGCATCTGGAGGTCTTTGATGATTTCACATGCAAATGACGTGGGGAACTCCGCTGTTGCTTCAGCCATGAAGACCTTGCACTGCTGAAAGTGCGTCAAGTTGTTGGCCTGTACTTGTTCCAAAAACAAGACGAGTTTGGATCTGAAGGTCTTTAGGTGGGTGTATAGATCAGAAACTAGATTTTCCTCTCCTTGTAGTTTTAGGTTCAGAAAATTTAAATGACTAGTTATGTCTGCAGCTAAGGCCAATGTCCATTCCCATCTTAATTAGACAGTAATGGCTGTGGCTTGCCTGTACGCTCCAGTCACCTATTACCTTTCTAAACATACATACTCTGCTCAGAACTTTCTCACAACTTAGCCATCTTACTGCTGTGTAATATGGTAAATCTTGAAATTCTGTGTCTGTATCTTTCAACAGATCTCTGTACTGTCTATGGTTGAGCCCATGAGACCTGATTAAATTCTCCATCTTCACCACAGGATTCAGTACACTGCTAATGTCTACATAGTTAGTACAGAAAGCTTTCTGGTGAATAATACAGTGCAGGAACATTGGTTGTAGAATGTTTTAATCAATCTGCATCACTTGTCCAACCAAGCCTTTCTTTATGTCACTCATGTTATTTCCTCCTTCAATAGTCAGGCAACTGAGGTTAGTCCAGTCCAACTTATAATCAGCAAATATTTTTTTCACCTCATTCAATATATCCTCTCCAGTTACAGTGCCATACATGCTATGTTGGGAAGCCAGCTCTTGTGTTATGTTCATGTTCTAATGAGCACAAGCAGTTGAGATGTGGAACAGCTGTCCAGCGATTTATTTATTGCAATTGACAAGTGGCGAAACTTGCTTGCATTTATCGCTGTTTGAGTCACAATGTTTTCACCCATGTATGCAACACGGTGGGCAACGGTATTTGCACCCAAAGCTACAATTTCCAAATGTTTTGACTTTTCTGAGCAAAGTTCCTCAGCCACCACCAACAAACATTCCTTCACTTTTTCACCATCTGTAAACGGTTTGTCACTTTTAGCTAGGACGAAAACACACCAATAAGTAATGATGTGAAAGAAATTATCACTAAATAAAATAAAGTGCAACATGTTTCGCAATCAAACTCTAACTGACATCCACACCTCCTTATCGCACTAGTCTACCACAACTGGAAAACTGTTAACAAAACAATCAAGTCTTAAACAAGCAGAAAACCATCAAAAAACTCCGCTACTAGATGGCTGTTATCATCTCATTGACCGTAAACGGAAGTAGAAAATTAAGCAGCGAGTAAGTTTTTTGTTAAGTAGTGATCGGTTGGAAAACATAACGCACTACTGCGACGCCTCTATTTTAATAGAGCGGCGGCTTATATTGGCAGGATACATGTAAAATTCCGTTGTTTTTTTTCCGTAGTCTCCGTGGACCGCATGAGAGGGCGTCGCGGGCCACAGTTTGGAGACCCCTGATATGGTGTAATACTTGAGGTAGCGGTATGATTTAATGACGAGGACAATCCGTTGATTCACATGTAAAAGATGAAGAGCTTGTGAGATGATGATTAGCGTCATTGATGTGTTTTTTTTTTGCTTCATTTTGGGAAAGGAGGAAAACGAAATCTAATCGTGTTAGGTAACACCGAAAGCGGCATAACCAGAATATAACCCCCAATCGAGTCAAAAAGACTCCCACAGTTTTGATCACCCTACGGATTAATGTTAATCGTCCCTTTGTCCTCCTTTCTTTGTCACAAATAACAATTAAACACCCATCTTAACTTAATGACTGTTTTAATAACACATTTTTCTTTTTAGTGCTGTTTCCAAATGCAGATCGAAATGAAATTCCTATTTGATAAGCGGACGGCTTTGGTTTAAAATTCCTCTGGAATTATTTTAAGAAATACTACACCGTATTTTCCCCGTCAACTCGTTGAAGGTATTTATTGCAAGCTAAGGTGCAACTCCTTGAATTTATAAATTGCATGTTAATTACGGCGCAACTACTAGAAAGTATTTAATGCACGTTCCGATGGGCTCTTTCATTCCAAACGTTCTTTCACTTTCATTTATAAATGAGTGCTGTCTTGAATTTAAGAAAATCGTGCTACCATTTGTAAGCACGATCTCATTATTCTTGATAGTTCAAACATTTATTTAAAATTGTAAAAACAAAAAGCGAAATAGAGCTCATACAAATTACAAATTAAATTTTAAACCTGTTCTAAAAATCTTGACTTCTTTGCTTTCTCCAGGGCTTTGCAGATGTCTAGAAATTCTGAAACTACTTCGGGAGAACGAAAGATATGCTGAGAGAAGGACAAAAATCTATTTCTGGTCAACAGTTAAAGCGTACTCCCATCAACCCCGACATGATTCCCGGGCCTTCTGTCTGTAAACTCAAAAAAAAAGAAAGAAAGAAATCGATGCCATTTATTGCTTAATAAGCCCATTTCGGATTGCTTGCATAAGTTACAGTTACACTTTCAACAAATAAATGTTTTCTCCATCTGGTTCCAACCAGCTAAGACCTCATTACTTTTTTTTTAAAGCTGTGTTTAAATTTAGTTTTTTTTTTTTTTTTTTTTCTTTTGGTGGGTTTTTTTAAAGAAAAAAAAAATACCGATCATGCTCCGGACATGTGATAGAAAAGTGGAGTAAGAAAGTCATTATGAAAAAAACTTATTTTGAACATAACACTATTGCTATACTAGGGGAGGCGGGGGGGGGTCTCCTTAAAAACCTTTATTTTAATAGGTTAGTAAGCTGTTAAAACCAAAAACCATCTGTGGCCAGACATAGCAATCCATAGTTTGACTTATTTTCGCCTATGACAGAAAACACATCTATTTATGAAACTGTAATGGGCTTAGTGTGGTTGAGGAAAAAGTAGGGTGGGGGGGATGGGGAGAAAACTCTGAATTCAGCAGATCTTTAAATCTAAGCCTTCAAGTACAGAAGTACTGTATCGATTAGGACCTTTACGATTTTTATGAGACCTCCCCATTTTAAATATGATATTTGTCGTTTAAAATCAATGATTAGCCGAGTGTTGCTGGGGTTCTGTTTAGGAAATCGGGATGATGGCGGATTTTTTTAAATTGAAAAAACTTCACACGGATTATCGCCAGCCGCTGTTGCCTTGATATGTACGTCCTTATGCAAAGGTATTTTGGCTGATTGACAGGAATCGAGGGGAGTTGTATAACGCCCAGGGTATATAAGGTCTGGGTCATTCCTTGTCACACCAAGGAGCTTGCCGCTCTGAGAGAGAATTGCGAATACCGATTTATAGTGAACTTTAATACCCTGGACATTTCTACTCAGAGGGACAATTACTGCAGCAACCTCTCAAGTTAAAGGCTTTTCGCCACTGCCATCATGGCACCCACGAGGACTTCGGCCCTCACAATGCTCTCACTGACCCTATGGCTTCTGACCCTTGCAACGTCCGCCAGTGCCGGGTAAGTTAAACACATTTGCAGTGCCGGGTAAGTTAAACACATTTGCAGAGCCGGGTAAGTTAAACACATTTGCAGTGCCGGGTAAGTTAAACACATTTAGCTGTATAACTTTTTGATGTGTGTGTGTGTTACCTTCTCTATGAATAAATACGCTATTTATAAACTCGACAAAGTCAACGGTGAGCATATTGAACTGAAAAGTGAAATTGTCTCCATAAAGTTGTCTTACATGAATTAGTTTTTTTTTTTTTTTAAAATCTTTGCCTTGCCTTTGTTTCTCGTCATTTCTCTTTCTGAGGGAATGCCGCTTCTGTTCTCTTTCTGATGGAATGCCGCTTCTGTTCTCTTTCTGATGGAATGCCGCTTCTGTTCTCTTTCTGATGGAATGCCGCTTCTGTTCTCTTTCTGATGGAATGCCGCTTCTTTTAGGGTAGCCATTTTAAATCTTAGAACCGATACGAGAAGTTTTTTAAACTTTCCTTTTCATAAATTTAAACTTTATTACAAATCCGCAAACTATTTCCCTAATTAATAATGGAAAACGTACTTTTCAATTATGCTGACTACTTTCTATCTCAGTATGACTGGCAGAGTATCTATTTATTTTATTTCTTTTGTGCGTGGTGATGGCGTAAGGATGCATGTTCAAAAATGATAACTGCTGAGACAACAAGGATCTGAACAAAGTGAACAGTACACATATTTAAAGAAACCTTTGTTTTAAAAATTGTATCATTGTCAATTGGTTAAATTTATGGAAGCAGATTTGCTGTTTTAATTGAAGTAAGAATCGTGTTGTATTAATTGACATTAATGTGATGTACTAATGGAAATGTTTTTTTTCTCACTAATCTTAGTAGATTTGTTGTATTAATTGAGGAAAATTTGTTGTGTTAATGAAAGTTATATTTGTTGTATAAACGTCTTCCTATTATCTCACAAGTCAATATTTTTCTCATCAAGAATTTATTTAAATGTAAATTTTAAAGAACGAATTACAGGGTAATGCCCAAATTGTTGTGTAGTTTCAATGAAGAGCTCTAATTAAAGCCATTCATTTTAAAATTTTGAATGCTAAGCTTAGAATACATGGAAACAGATGCTGGTATATTTTCATTGACGATATGTGCTTCGCAAATTCATGTGTGTCAATACTTTGTCGTGAATTCCATTTAAAAGGGTTGTTCAGCTCAGCATTACTTATTGAACTTTAAATAGAACGCTTGCTTTTTTTTTTTTTTGTGGTCAAAAACAAGTTTTCTAAGATATGGAGCTGTGTGTGCACGAAATTTAGAACCCTTTTTAAAAAGCAAATCAAATAATATCAAGCAAAGTCACGTAGAAAAAAAAATCCCCAATATTTTTGCCTGTAAAAGACCACGGCATCCTTAACGAACAATGGGTTTGGGGGGTAGAAATCTGTACGGGGGAAAATTGAGAATCAATAAATAGTGAACCAGTGATTACTATTTAAAAAAAAAAAATACAGTTTGAAATATAAACTTTTTTTTTTTAAATCCATACTTTGATCAAAGTAAACATGAGATTTTAAAAAAAAATAATGTTAGCGGATAAAATTGAAATGATGCGTTCAACAATAAAACACTTAGATTTACAAAGTGAACAAAGAGAACAAAAAACATACATCTCTCCATCAAAGCATTTACATTGAAACATTCTATTCTATTCAAAAGCCATTTCTGTGAACGAGACCAAGAAGAAAACATTGTCGAATCCCACAAGTGTTCTGAGCTCATCAAGTGGATCACGGGCGTCCCACCGATGTCCTTCCTAGGGGGCGTGGAGAACCCGACGGACCCGGACATCTCCAGTACCAGCAAAGAGACGTGTCTCTACCAAAGGTAACGTTCTTGAGATCTCTATTTCAAAGTCCTGAATATCTGTTAACAGAGAGTTTATTAACGGTAAAACAACTCTAAACACAGGTGATCAGAAGTGTGTCGTTTTTTAGCTTTCTCTCTCCCACTCTCTTTCTCTCGCTCTCTATCTCTCCCTCTCTGTTTCTCTCTCTCTCTCTCTCTCTCTCTCTCTCCCTGTATATATAATCTTGCTTTAATTTACTGTTAAAATTTGTCTACATTTAGCTTAAAAATTGGAATTAACCGTCCTCTATACATAATATAATTTGGTTTACCTTTAAGAAGTATATAATTCGAGATGTTTAAAAATAATTCATCAATGTTTTTCTAATCCGTATATTAAATTAAATTATTATTTGTCTCGCGTTTTTAAAATGCCTTGTGCACATTGGTATCCATCTCACATTAGACACTGCATTCCTTAATTTGACTTCAACGATGGACTAAAGATTTTGTATTCGAGATCACATGACTTCCCAATAAACATCTGTATTTTTCTCTCCCAAAGGACGGAGCACAAGACAGTACAAGCCTGCTGCACAGGTTGGACTGGCACAGACTGTGATGAGCGTAAGTCGGACCCCCCCCCTCCCCCCCCCCTCCACAGAATCAATTAGATCTAGATGATTATATCCAAACAAATATTCATAACAGCAAGGTTTGACTAATTTGGTTATATAAGAAACTTAGTTCATTTATGGGGCGGAACGAAGGCCTTTGAGTCGTGCCACATAACCATACAATGTCCCTAGCAGTGGCGTGCTTTGGGGGAGGTGGAATCTACAAATTTTGGGCCTTATAAATAACATTGAGTTGGGGGGGGGGCGCAATTTTTTCCGTTCATTCCGGGCGGCACTTAGTTAACCTTTGCCACTAGTCACACATTAATAAAGTTTTTAGGTATTCAATTCCGTTTTACAAAGACAAGATTTTCTATCTACACTTTTTATTAGAAATCCCATGCGCGGATCTAGTTGTGGATTTCATGCTACATTCATTCGAATTTTGCTCTAACAAAAGTTCAAGAGTTCAAGTTGTGGACTATGTATTTTTAAATCTCCGCTTCATAGTTACTGTACTCTAAATAACAAACAATTTTTGTATTGTCACAATATTCGTTTTAAAAATAAATCACTTCTCACAATACTACATAAATGATTTCATGACTTCCTTTGAGAGCTAGACGAACTTGATAAAAGAGAGAGGGGGAGAGAGAGGGGGGGAGAGAGAGAGTACGTATGATATAGTATACATTGAGGAAATGGCTGTGCTAAAGTGAGTATTTGATAAAAAAAATATCTGCAGTTTCTTGTGATTTAAAAATAATTCTTTCTTTTTTTTCAGCTGTTTGTGATCCTCCGTGCGCTAATGGCGGTCTGTGTAAAGAGGTAGAAACCTGGGCTACAGCACTACCAAAGTGCGAGTGTCCTTCTCCTTACACCGGCCGTGGCTGCGAAGAGAATCTTGATTGTACGTAAACAAAACTACTTTCTCGTGTCTCCACGCCCCAATTTATGTCAATACTCATTATTTAGTCTGCTATTCATAATTCATTTCATGGACCTCCATTTATTCCTTGTATCTCCATTTCTTTCTCTAATCTCCATCTATTATTTTATTTTTTATCTTAGTTCTCTAATCTCCATTTATTATTAAAAATATTATTTGTCTAATCTTCATTTATTTCTCTAATTTTCATTTATGTTTATTGGCTCACGAATGATTTCCCTCGTCGTCACTGATGAGAAAAAAATCAACACCAATTCAACTATGGACCTTTCTTTTCATGAACACCCCTATTTGTCTGACAAACACCACTTGTTTCATCTCTCATCATTCATTTCACCACCGACCAGACTACATTTTAAAAAAAATAAACAACACCGTAACGCCCTTGACAAAGTCCTGACTCCCCTTGAATGTCGTCGGGTGCAGAGTCAGCTGCGATGTGGGGAGGCATGTAACGCCCTGGACAAAATACTGACTCCCCTTGAATATCGTCGGGTGCAGAGTCAGCTGCGATGTGGGGAGAGCTTATAGTGTGTCTCTTTATTTCAAATTGGTAATGGCGATACAAGTGGCTCATTTTCGCAATTTGTTTATTTATAGTAGTAATTAGTAGAGAGGAGGGGGTTGATGTTTTTTTCGTGTTGATTTCAACAGACCAGCCATTATTCAAAAGTAACTCCGATTCGTAATTTTGTTCTCTATAATGATGATGTGGCCCAGTTCTAAGTATGAGCACCCCCACCCTTCCACGTGCATCAGGTTCGTATGAGAGCTCCTTTAAACGTTCACTGAAGCGAGAAGATGGTCATGTTGCTCGTAATGACATTTCTCTTACACTCCGCTCTATGAAGACCTTTCTCTTCCACTCCACTTTATGATGGCCTTTCTCTTCCATTCCGCTCTGTAAAGGCATTTTCTTCCATTCCGCTCTATGTTGGCATTTCTCTTCCCCTCTGCTCTATGACGGCTTTTTCATCCACTCTGCAATATGATGGCCTTTCTCTTTCACTCTGCACTATGATGGCATTTCTCTTCCCCTCTGCACTATGATGGCATTTCTCATCCTCTCGGCTCTATGATGGCATTTCTCATCCACTGCGCACTATGATGGCATTTCTCTTTCACTCTGCTCTATGATGGCCTTTCTCTTCCACTCCGCTCTGTAAAGTCATTTCTCTTCCACTCCACTCTAGGATGGCCTTTCCCTTCCACTCTTCTCTGTGAAGATAAGATAAACGTACACGCCATTTCCTTTTTTTGTACCCGGCCTATACATGAGATCCTAAGCATAAGCTTCTTCCTGCTAGTTTCAATAGGTTACATAAGCTCCTTCCTTTCAATTTCAATATGTTTCATAAGCTCCTTCCTGCCAGTTTCAATATGTTTCATAAGCGCCTTCCTGATAGTTTCAATATGTTTCATAAGCGCCTTCCTGCTAGTTTCATTAGTTTCATAAGCTTCTTCCTGCTAGTTTCAATATGTTTCATAAGCTCCTTCCTGCTAGTTTCAATATGTTTCATAAGCTCCTTCCTGTTAGTTTCAATATCTTTCATAAGCTCCTTCCTGTTAGTTTCAATATCTTTCATAAGCTCCTTCCTGCTCGTTTCAATATGTTTCATAAGCCCCTTCCAGCCAGTTTTAATATGTTTCATAAGCTCCTTCCTGCTAGTTTCAATATGTTTCATAAGCTCCTTCCTGCTAGTTTCAATATGTTTCATAAGCTCATTCCTGCTAGCTTCAATATGTTTCATAAGCTTCTTCCTGCTAGTTTCAATATGTTTCGGAGAAAAATGAAATGTCCATGAAGGACTCAACGCTGGTGTCAAATAACGAAAATACGCCAACCACATATCAACGTTAATGTCGTCATGCCCGAATTAGTGCAACCTGTTGATTATTATTTTTTTTTAACCCTTTCAATACATCACACACATTTAAGTATTCAAATCTAACTATTTCTAAGACATTTCCATTTATTAAAACGTCCAAATTCAAATTTGACACTTCGAAATGAAAACATCCAGGGGCGTAGCCAGGGGGTGGGTGAGGGACCCACAAGCCCTAGGATCATTTTTGTATAGGGTGGGGACTTCTTAAATATCAAATAATAGTGTTCAATATTTACTGACTATATTAGGAGTATCGAAACGTCTAACATAATGAATGTAGTGTAGGACTATTGAATCGTATAACCTAATGGCATGTAGTTTAGGACTATTGAAACGTCTAACCTAATGGCATGTAGTGTAGGACTATTGAAAAGTCTAACATAATTGCATGTAGAGTGAGACTATTGAAACATATAACATAATGGCTTGTAGTGTAGGACTATTGAAAGTCTAATATAATGGCGTGTAGTGTAGGACTAATGAATCGTATAACATAATGGCGTGTAGTGTGGGACTATTGAAACGTCTAACATAATGGCATGTAGTGTAGGACTATTGAAACGTCTAACATAATGGCATGTAGTGTAGGACTATTGAAACGTCTAACATAATGGCATGTAGTGTAGGACTATTGAAACGTCTAACATAATGGCATGTAGTGTAGGACTATTGAAACGTTTAACCTAATGGCATGTAGTGTAGGACTATTGAAACGTCTAACATAATGGCATGTAGTGTAGGACTATTGAAACGTCTAACCTAATGGCATGTAGTGTGGGACTATTGAAACGTCTAACATAATGGCGTGTAGTGTGGGACTATTGAATCGTCGAATATAATTGCTTTGTATTGAAGGACTATTGAAACGTCTAACCTAATGGCATGTAGTGTAGGACTATTGAAAGTCTAACATAATGTCATGTAGTTTAGGACTATTGAAACGTCTAACACAATGGCATGTAGTGTAGGAATATTGAATCGCCTAACATAATGGCGTGTCGTGTAGGACTATTGAAACATCTAACATAATTGCTTTAGTGTGGGACTATTGAAACATCTAACCTAATGGCTTGTAGTGTAGGACTATTGAAACGTCTAACATAATGGCATGTAGTGTGGGACTATTGAAAAGTCTAACATAATGGCATGTAGTGTAGGACTATTGAAACGTCTAACATAATGGCATGTAGTGTGGGACTATTGAAAAGTCTAACATAATGGCATGTAGTGTGGGACTATTGAAACGTCTATTATAATTGCTTTGTATTGTAGGACTATTGAAACGTCTAACCTAATGGCATGTAGTGTAGGACTATTGAAAGTCTAACATAATGTCATGTAGTGTAGGATTATTGAAACGTCTAACATAATGTCATGTAGTGTGGGACTATTGAAACTTCTAACATAATGTCATGTAGGGTAGGACTATTGAACTGTCTAACATAATGTCATGTAGTGTGGGAATATTGAAACGTCTAACACAATGGCATGTAGTGTAGGAATATTGAATCGCCTAACATAATGGCGTGTAGTGTGGGATTATTGAAACGTCTAACATAATGGCGTGTAGTGTGGGACTATTGAAAGTCTAACATAATGGTGTGTAGTATTGGACTGTTTACTCATTGTAATTTGAGTATTAAAAAAAGAATTGGTTAAAGTTACAAAAAACTTAGATATAGGTTGGAACCAAAAAAAATGGTTTGTGGGGGGGGGGGGGGGTTTTAAAAAAAAGAGGAAGGACATTTTCAAAAAAAAACAATTAAAAAAAAAAGAAAAAAAAAAAAAAAAATGTTACAAAAAACTTAGATATAGGTTGGAACCAAAAAAAATGGTTTGTGGTGGGGGGGGGGGTCGAAGAAACTATTTTATTTACGAAATTTCAGAAGATGGTATAAAAGTCTGATGCTAGTAAAAGTCTGATGCTAGTAAACGTCTGATGCTAGTAAAAGTCTGATGCTAGTAAACGTCTGATGCTAGTAAAAGTCTAATGCTAGTACAAGTCTGATGCTAGTAAAAGTCCATGAATAAACCTAGATAACCTCACTAGATTGTGCCATAAATAGCACAGCTACAATATTTTAGTATTTTACAAATGGGGCTTTGAAATTTACTTTGCGAAGTACAGAAAATATTGGCAGTGTAAATAATGTCACCAAATCAGTATTTTTCGCTAACTTATATGCTATAAGAATGTTATGGAACGGTCACCCTTGTCTAGAAATTTATTTCATATAAAGACATTTTTAAAAAAAAATCTGAATTATCTTTAAGTCAGAGGAGAAAACGACGATAAAATTATAATAATATTCATGATCATCAATGATACTTTTCAATAAATCCTAGTCAGTCTACATTGTTCCTGATCATCAATGATACTTCTCCATATGTCCTAGTCAGTCCACATTGTTCCTGATCACCGATGATATTTATCCATATATCCTAGTCAGCCCAGAGTGTTCCTGGTCATAATTAATACTTTTCAATATATCCTAAGTAGGCCAAATTGTTCATGCTCATCAATGACACTTTTCAATATATCCTACTCAGTCCACAGTGTTCATGATCATCAATGATACTTTTCAACATGTATCCTAGTCAGTCCACCTTGTACCAAGTTTTCACGACCTTGATAAGATACTTGTGTGGAACGATCCTTCAGTGGATTGAAAATCATAAAATCATTGTTGATGTGGCAGTTCTGTTCATACGATGAGACGAGTGCCGAACCACACAATTTTAGCGGTGCTTCGTGAGACAAAATGTGTGCTGAAGAAATTTTTTTGGTCTATTCCCGTGAAACGAAGCCTCTTCCACCCTCTTAAACATCAGTTGGGGCAACAGCACATCGAGGGCCATGCCCTGCATCACCACACCACACCACACAGATCCATGGCGTTTCTTCCCATGCACGGACCCCAGCTGATGTAAATCCAAATCGAGACCATTAATCCATCTTTTTTTGCTTCTAGCCGTCTGTTCTTTCGTTGATGCCTGTAATCCACGTTTTCTTTTCTATACTCTGGCATCCTCACGATATCTCTATGTCCAATGCAAACTAAAGTATTCAATTCCTTCGACTGTGGTTGGGTCCTCTTACAACTATTTGTCAATTAGTCCGAATCCTTTATCCATCATAATCTTACGTTGGCCAGTATATCATATGGGCCAGTATGTCATATGGGCCAGTATGTCATATGGGCCAGTATGTCATATGGGCCAGTGTGTCATATGGGCCAGTATGCCACATGGGCTAGTTTATCATATAGGCCAGTATATCATATGGGCCAGTATAGCATATGGACCAGTATAAAATGTGGGCCAGTATATCGTATAGGCCAGGCTTGTTTTCGGATTTATTACTATTGGGAAAATCTTATAAAATAATGTAAACAATTAAATTAAAAAAAAAAAATTGATACCTGGCACAAAACGTGTCTGTGTCGTTCAGAATGTTGCGTTGACAAAACTTGTCTGTGCCGTTCAGAATGTTGCATTGAAAAAATTTGTCTGTGTCGTTAAGAATGTTGCATTGACAAAACTTGTCTCTGCCGTTCAGAATGTTGCGTTGACAAAACTTGTCTGTGTCGTTCAGAATGTTGCATTGACAAAACTTGTCTGTGCCATTCAGAATGTTGCATTGACAAACCTTGTCTGGGTCGTTCAGAATGTTGCATTGAAACTGTCTCATTTTCAAGCACCCCCTCTTTCAATTTTAACACATGGCATAGCTAAGCCCCTGTAAACATCTCAAACCATTTCCATCTCCACAGCTATGAAGGCAGGTTTGAGGTACTGCTACAGTGGGTCCACTTGTCAAGGAAAACTCCAGGATCCCAACGCCAAAGCGATTTCCAAGTGCTGTGTTGACGGGTTCTCAGGTTCTTGGGGCAGTCAGCTGGGATCAACATACGGCTGCACACCTTGCATCGCAAGTAAGTCAAGGGATTATTTCGAGGGCTAGCTTTATGTAAATTGAGAGAAATCATTTAATAAAGATCAAGGAACCTTATAGTTTTAGAATGATCGCAGCGTTATAGTTGAGATGAATTGGGAAATGTATATTTTAAGATGAATTGGGGAAGTTTATAGTTTAAGATGGATAAGGGAATTTTATATTTGAAGATGAATTGTTTGTATAGTTTAAAATGAACGGTTAGTATTTTATAGTTAAGGATGAATAGGGGACTTGTAGAGTTTTAGATGAATTAGTGAATTTCTAATATGACATATTTAAAGGTTGTCATTTCAGAAATTCATTAAATACAAAATTTAAACAAGAAAAAATAAATGCAGGGATGGGGTATGATGAGAAATTAACATTTCGAATGAACAGCAAATCTGACTGCATCAGTATTTAATGAGTTTAATAGAGTGAATATTTAGTTGTTGATTAACATTTTCATTTGATTGTTATGGTTAAGTATTTGTGTTTAAATATCAAGTGTTGCAGTTTTGATGGACAAATCTCCCTTCATAAATATCTCTCTTTTTGTCTCTCTCTCTACTTCTTTTCAGCCAATAACACGATCAAAGTGAACAACACCTTGGACTACGTCACCTGCGTCACATATGGAGACTCGGGATATCGTACTTTTGATTCCGTGCTCTTCAATTACCTTTCTCTTTGTTCCGCTGGTCTAGTGGTCACCCCGGCCATCCAGATCTACTCAGTAACCCAATGCGATACCGTGGATAAGTGCAACTGCGCGAAGGTAATTCTGGAGATGTTACATTTGGACTTGTTATATTTCAAGTGCGGGTTATTTACATAGTGAAGCAATTGATTTTAAGACAACATCCCGATGTCAGCCGGATCGGTAGAGTGGTTAGAAAACTTTGTGTCCTATAGGATACGTAAACGGTTTTCTAAAAATCCAAGTCATACGTTAATGGTGAAAATAAAGGCGTTCACTGGGGTGTGACCTCCAGATGTTCGTTGAGGTTAGGCGTTCACTGGGGTGTGTCCTCCAGATGTTCGTTGAGGTTAGGCGTTCGTGTCATACCGCCCGACTCCCTCTCCGGGTTTGAATTCATATTTTTCCTTCTCTTAGATGAGTTTCCACCCGAGGTTGAAGAGTTCCATCTACCCGGGGTGGAGGGGAGGGGGTCCTGGTGATGTTTCAGTTTGTCTGGGTTTTGCTGGGGATAGAACTAAAATCCACGCGTTTGAACGCGTTTCAATTAATACGTGTCAGTTGTGGTCTAGTAATATATTTAAATTTAAAATTTCAAGACCTAAAATTATTCCTTTTAGTTTTAGTTTGTAATTCCAATATTTAAATTTTCTTTCAGACGATAACAATATTTCTTTCAAGTGCAAATATCACCTACACGATCTCAGGGAATTACTTGACCAGAACAGATGGTGTGACAACAGATACTTATGATGCTTCGACGCTTGAAGATAATAAACCAACGGTCGTTGACAAAACAAGTATGTCGTGATATAACACAAGCATTTCCTGGATACTAAGTTATCACAGACATTTCCCAGGTCTTAATTTAGCACGGACATTTCCAGGTCCCAATTTTGCACGGACATTTCCCAGGTCCTAATTTAGCACAGACATTTCCCAGGTCCTTAATTAGCACAGGTATTTCCCAATGTCTCATTAACCTGTGAATTTCCAATCTATCAATCTTCCAAGAGAGTGAAGAGTTGTAGGTTTTTTGTTTTCCCTTCTCACTCTCTGCTAACTGCCGAGAGGAAATAGTGCAGTATCTTCCTCCCTATTTTACTTAGCACAAGTATATAAGAAACGCTGTAGCTGGAACAATGTTGAATCCTATGGCGATGGAGGTCAGGTCAGACTGTGATGGTCACCAATAGAGATAATGGCTTGGTCATGTCGTCTCTGACGAGACCGATCTGACCCTAAGGTCCCCAAACTGTTCAACTGATCTGAACCCAAGGTCCACATACTATGCAACCGATCTGACCGCAAGGTCCCCATACAGTGCAACTGATCTGACCCCAAGGTCCCCATACTGTACAACTTGACCAACCTGTTCGTGCTCGCGAGCTAAAAAGTGACGACTTATTTTTTGTTGTGTCTTAAAACTCGTTTGGCGATCAGTTTTGAAAAGGTCGAGGATTCTCCTCTTAAGAAAGACTGGTTCATGAGGTGACAGCATAGTAGCATACGTGACAACATAGTAGCACACGTGACAATATAGTAGCACACGTGACAACATAGTAGCACACGTGACAACATAGTAGCACTTGTGACAACATGTCACTAGTTTGAGGGTTTTAAATGTAATACTTGTTTGATGACTAGATATGTGTTGTTTCTGTTGGAGGCTTTGCTCACTTCATGTAAGTGGCCTCGCGGGGGGGGGGGGCCCACATTTTTGCGGAGTATAAAAAAAAAGTATTATTTAAACCCTGAAATCTCTTACCTTGCCTTAAAGTGGCTGAAAACATCTTGCTCCAGGTGGCACGAATCTACTCAAGTCAGTGGTGTCTACAGTAACATGATACATCGCTTTAAATTAACGTTACGCTGATCAACTTAAGACCCGTGATAACGGGGAGTTGGTGGGGAAATCATCTTTATAATATCAGAGGTTGTCATTTAAAACTAAATAACTTGAGATGTGCACCACACTTGAGCCTAAAAAATGACTAAGAGTGAGATTAAACAATGGCTTGAGATGGGGAAACGAACCAAAAAACTCATTTTGATCAAGACAAAGTGGAGTCAAAAACTCATTTTGATCAAGACAAAGTAGAGTCAAAAACTCATTTTGATCAAGACAAAGTAGAGTCAAAAACTCATTTTGATCAAGACAAAGTAGAGTCAAAAACTCATTTTGAAGAAGACAAAGTGGAGTCAAAAACCCATTTTAAACAAGACAAAGTAGAGTTAAAAATTCATTTTGATCAAGACAAAGTAGAGTCAAAAACTCATTTTGATCAAGACAAAGTAGAGTCAAAAACTTATTTTGATCAAGACAAAGTAGAGTCAAAAACTCATTTTGATCAAAACAATGTAGAGTCAAAAACTCATTTTGATCAAGACAAAGTAGAGTCAAAAACTCATTTTGATCAAGACAAAGTAGAGTCAAAAACTCATTTTGATCAAGACAAAGTAGAGTCAAAAACTCATTTTGATCAAGACAAAGTAGAGTCAAAAACTCATTTTGATCAAGACAAAGTAGAGTTAAAAAATCAATTTGACTGCCGGTATTAGAAAAGATATTTCCCTCAAATTCAGCACACCTTAAAATTTGACTTCGCATTATTACCAAAGTCTAGGCCTATTCTTATTCTTATACTTAGACTTATAGCAACACTTAATAAGACATAATGAATTCGTTACTGCTGCAAAAAGATGACTTTGATAAGAAATGTGTTTTACTGGGCGGGGATTAAAATAGGAAATAGGCAGAGAACTTTCAGTAATGCAATTTATGTATAACCCAATACCGTATTAGTATAAGCAGATCACTTTCAATTATGCAATTTATGTATAACCCAACTCTGTATTAGTATAAGCAGATCACTTTCAGTCATGCAATCTATGTATAACCCAATACCGTATTAGTATAAGCAGATCACTTTCAGTCATGCAATCTATGTACCTATAACCCAATACCGTATTAGTATAAGCAGATCGCTTTCAGTCATGCAATTTATGTATAACCCAATACCGTATTAGTATAAGAAGATCACTTTCAAATATGCAATTTATGTGTAACCCAATACCGTATTAGTAGGCCTATAAGCAGATCACTTTCAAATATGCAATTTATGTATTACCCAATACCGTATTAGTATAAGCAGATCACTTTCAAATATGCAATTTATGTATAACCCAATACCGTATTAGTATAAGCAGATCACTTTCAAATATGCAATTTATGTATTACTCAATACCGTATTAGTATAAGCAGATCACTTTCAAATATGCAATTTATGTATTACCCAATACCGTATTAGTATAAGCAGATCACTTTCAAATATGCAATTTATGTATAACCCAATACCGTATTAGTATAAGCAGATCACTTTCAAATATGCAATTTATGTATTACCCAATACCGCATTAGTATAAGCAGATCACTTTCAGTCATGCAATCTATGCATAACCTAATACTGTATTAGTATAAGCAGAGCACTTTCAGTCATGCATATTATGTATAACCCAATACCGTATTAGTAGAAGCAGAGCACTTTCAAAATATGCAATTTATATATAACCCAATAATGAATTAGTATAAACCACTGCAAAAACTATTATTTATTAACTGTGTTTCTCATCCTAAATGTTTTCAATAACATCTCCTGTGTACAGGTGGACTGGTTTGGAGACGCGAAAAGGACCAAGAGTCAACATACTTTTTATTTCCCTCATTACTTATTACCCTTCGCTGTGACAGGGATGGAATGCTAGCAATAACGATTCCAAAAAACAGTGCGCTCATACCCAGCTTGGCTGGTATTTGTGGTAACGCCAATGGATACGCTGATGGTAAATTCTTTTTAAAATGTGCATTATATGGTCCCGCTTAAAATGTATCTAGTATTTAAAATTATTATTATCATTATAGAGTATTATATATTATAATACTTACTATTGTAGCTGCATTTTATAATTGATATAATTAGTATATCCTACTATTACTTTTGGCATAGGCCTATGATAGTGTTTATTAGTGTGAACACTTAACTACTCTTATAATACAATAACACTACATAGCCCCTGCGACTACTTTACGGCTGCAATCGATACACCACTAGTTTAGTGACACTACATCTACACAACTACTCTACTGGGGATACAACAACTATTTATTTTTATATTTCAACTGCTCCTACAATTAAAATATCGCTTTATTTAATTCAATTTATATCACTACATTCCTATTCCTAGTTCACTGATGATATCTCACCACCATTATTACACTTCTTGTATGATGCATTCACTACTCTGCAGCTAGTTTCACTGCACAACCACTCTGCTGCTACTACATCTACAACACCACTTTATACTTTTAACTACTTATACCACTACATTACTGCTTCTATCACTACTCCATTGCAATACTGCAACCATAATCCCCAACTACTCTACTGCTACTTTCACAAAACTACTACTTTACTGCTACTTTCACTACATTACTGCTGCTATCACTACTCCATTGCATTACTACCACCATAACCTCCTTACTACTTAACTGTTTCTACAACTAAGCTAATTTACTGCTATTATTCTTCTTACACTACAACTTAAAAGATTATGATATTTTTAAGCCCACTGCTGCTAACCATTTTGTTAATTGATTCAAGGTAATGACAATGCATTTTGAAAATATATTGAACAACTTTCCACAGATGAATTATCCCTTCAGTCAGAAATGGGAGCACAGAGACAATTTGATAAATTCAAAAACCCAAATATTCCTGTAAGTTCAATTTTATAATAACCTTTTATGTTACATTTTCATTCCATTATAGTAAAGACCCCCCCCCCAAACCCCCAGGTAAAGACCCATAAAGATCCGAGTCATTCCACTAATAGATCATTACTCCTGTTAAGTTTCATTTTTCATGTGTAGTTAAAATTCCCCTTACTTACTGGTACCGAATACATATGTCAACTAGGGGATACATAGTATGTGTCTTTGAAAAAACAAAACAAAGAAAGGATTCATGATTCAGACCTATTGGAATTAGAATGAATTTTAATGTTTTAAGTTATCAAAATAACCCAAGGGAATGGAATCATTATGTTATCAGGAAATTAAAACATTTAAGAGAAATATAAAATATTCGTTATGATAATTTAAAACAAATTCATTTCATTGAACTTTTTCTTGTACACATTTCTATAGTGATTATTGTAATTCATAATAATTATATTTATTAACATTTTTTAATATGATCTTTCAGTGTGGTTCAGGTTTATCAAAGTGCTCTACACCTGAAGCCAATACAAAAGCTGATGAAGCATGTAAACCATTGACAACAGTGTTCTACAGATGCCATGGTTCTGTAAGTGTCAAAGGCAGATGGTCAGCGAATCAATCATTGCTAGAGTTCTTTTGGTCATCGACTGCATGATTGCTACGGGCTAGAGTTCATTGAATGCATCATTGCTGCAGCCGGTGGTCATTGAATGCATACATTTTACGTTTTCAAATTGCAGATCCTTGTCTCACAAATTTTCAGCCATATTTTCATCTCGCAGACGAAAACATACACTGCAAAGATCGTACTCCTAATTAGTGTTTTTGAAGAAAAAAAATAGCAGGCTTCATGAAACAAGTTTAATAGTGTACCTTAATTTTTGCCAGAATTAGGTTCAGTTTCATCATATGATTTAAATGTTACTAAGTTTTGTACCTTAATTTTTGCCAGAATTAGGTTCAGTTTCATCATATGATTTAAATTTTACTAAGTTTTGTACCTTAATTTTGGGCCAGAATACGGTTCAGTTTTATCATATGATTTAAATGTTACTAAGTTTTGTACCTTAATTTTGGACCAGAATGAGGTTCAGTTTTATCATATAATTTAAATGTTACCAAGTTTTGTAGATCTACCTTAATTTGGGCCAGAATAATGTTCAGATTTATATGATTTAAAATTTTACTCAGTTTGCTTTGAATGTTTATTTAATGAATACTTAATTATTATTAAAGGTTTCTCATATTTGGATAGATTAGGCTTTTCAATGTTTTCACAAAAGAATGGAAACAAACAATAATTAATGTAACTTAAGAACCAGGCTAATATAGTGCTACCTTTAGGCTAGCCAGTATTTGAGTATAATTGAAATAATATAATACATATATTAATTATAAGTGACCTGTTACCATATAACAAATTAATATATATATATTAGTTTTAATTAAAAATTAGAATAGTTGGTCCAACATTATGGTATGGTGTTGTTTAGCTACTACAACAATTTCTTCTTCTCTCTCCAAACCCCACCCCCTCTCCACTATCTTTTCCAATTTAATTGGGATCAGGTAAATGTGAATGATTATGTAGATCGTTGTAAAGCTTCGTACTGCACATCATTTACTACTGGGGGTATTGATGCTGCCAAAAAAGCTGTCTGCAATGTAATGTCAACTTATCAGAAGATGTGCACTCTTGTAACGGGAGAGGCCTATTTGTGGAGATCAAAGAATCTTTGCCGTGAGTTATTTTGTTACTTGAATAAATTCTTTAAACGATCTTCTTCTTTATAAACACCAAAACGTACTTTGATTATTTGAAAAAAAAAATAAAAAAAAAAATGCTGACAATGATTTATTAGCAATAATGTCCTTAAGAATCAAATTCAATCAATCAATCAATCAATCAATCAATCAATCAATCAATCAATCAATCAATCAATCAATCAATCAATCAATCAATCAATCTATCTATCTATCTATCTATCTATCTATCTATCTATCTATCTATCTATCTATCTATCTATCTATCTATCTATCTATCTATCTATCTATCTATCTATCTATCTATCTATCTATCTATCTATCTATC
>CAXITT010000421.1:8820-28551 GCA_964033795.1 Lymnaea stagnalis | reverse complement strand
TCTATCTATCTATCTATCTATCTATCTATCTATCTATCTATCTATCTATCTATCTATCTATCTATCTATCTATCTATCTATCTATCTATCTATCTATCTATCTATCTATCTATCTATATGTATATATGTATACATATGTATATATATATATATATATAGGCCTATATATAAATATATATATGTACACGCTAGGTATATAAATATACTTCTATATTCCCTTATAAAATTAACCGCATGTACCAGAAAGTAATAATAATAATAATATATATCTCATTACAGCCAAAACTTGCAATCCACCTTACCAATTCAATGGCATGATCACAAACAAATGCCCACTGACGTGTGGTCAATCTTTTGTCTCTTACACACGAAGCACTTGCCAAAGTCAGCCATATGGAGGATGTGAATGTCCTTCAGGATTAGCCAGAATCAATAACACTTGTGTAGAACCAGAAAACTGCCAGTGTAAGGGAGAAAACGGCCGCTTCTATAATAATGGAGAGAAAGTTGATTCACTAGATCACTGCAAAACATGGTAGATCTATTTTTTTACTAATTTTTTAGATTTAAAATATTTATTTAAAAATTGTCATGGTCATCTTAAAAGATAATTTTAAAAAAAAACAGTTTTCGCTTGTCAGTATTTTTTGCTGCTTTGAATCATTGTGTTGCCTTGAAAAACCTTTGGACTTATCAAAAGAATTAAGAAACATGGTAAAATTACAAGATTTCATTAAAGATTAAGTTATTCATGCCTTTTAAAAAAGATATATTTATATCCAGCACATGCGGTAATTATGGTCTATGGGAGTGTCAAGAGAGTCCAGATAAGTGCTTTGCAACTTGTTCAGTCCTTGGTAACTCCATGGTGAAGACTTTTGATGACAGAATGTATAAAATTGAAAATCCTTGTGGCGTTCTCACCGTTGTTCAGGTAAGGGCTAACAAATAATATGGATTTTAAATTACTTTTTGTTAAAAAATTTACTGTCATATTGTTACACAAGATTTACACTCAAGGTATTAATTTTTTAATTTTTTCAGAGTGATACACTCACTGTCAAAGTGTCCTTTTCTGGAAGTTCAACTGGTGATAATGGAGAAATATACAACCCCAGTACTATTATTTTAACACATCAGGGCGTTACATCTCGTCTTGAAATTTCCAAGACTTCAAGCACAATTGAAAATGCGTTGACCCCACAAGTGCATGTCAGGTAATTATCTCTCATAAAATTAGAGATTCAGCCAAAAAGTTTAGAAAGACCTACATATGGTATGATATCTATCATTCATAAATATAGAGATGAATCTGAAAAGGGTAGTATATATTTATCACTCATAAAACTAAAGATTGTGCTCCTGCTTTTTTAAATTATGTCAAGAACTAAAGATTAAATTTTGTTTGGTTTCAGACAAATCGGTCCACATGTACATCTCATTGATGTGAAGGATATCGTCCGAATAATATGCAGTCAGGATGGCACTGTTCTTGTGAGATTGAAAACAAACATTTTCAAAGGAAAGGTAGGTGTTTTATGTCTTGAGATTTTTCTATTTTAAAATTTTTTTAACATTATTATTATACCACAATATCTGTTAGATTTTATTTTATTTTTAAATTCGCAGTGTTATCAACATCCTGATCAACATATTGATTGGTGTAATTTTGAAACAATTAACCTGGCTAATGGCTAATATAATAAATATTTTTCATGCACAGACTGTAGGTGCTTGTGGTACTCTGGACAATAACAAAGACAATGATTTTATGTCACCATCCAACTCTGAAATGGATGGTGACCAGTTCTTGAAAATGTTTTTAGATTGTCGTGATTCCAAAATAGCAGAGCTTAGTCCAATAACACAGGTAAATTTTTATTTTACTTTCTACTTACACACTTCAAACTTTCTTAATCAGTTTTTTATATCGAAAACCTAGAGATAAATTAAGAATTCGGGATAGCTATCATTTTTAAAAAATATATAATTGCAGGCAGCCTGCAATATTTAGATTTTGTAATCCACAGTTTATAGCTCCTTTCAAGGTTTTTAGATCCAAGCTTTGTTGTGAAGTGCTTAATTTCTTTTTATGATAAAAATGATTAAGATTTTAAAAAATTTCATCAATCTGCTAGTGATTTCAATATTTTCTAATTTTGTAACAGGCCAATTTAAAAGTTATTTTCTATGTGATTATTGTAATGTCTTCAAACAAAGATTTACTTATTATTAAAATTAACTGGTTTTATTTACTTATCAAATATTCGAGCAAACATTCATTGCAGTGTATGCTGATGCTATTGTGTAAATAAATTTGTTGGTGTTATCCGTCAAGTGAGATTTCTATTTTTTTTTCTTTCTATGAAGAATCCTGCCTGTAATGACTTGACCTCGATTGTTCTACCACCAAACTCAAGAACTAACATGGACAGTTATATTAAACAATGCAACAGTGCTGACGATCTTCCTACATTTTGCAATCTCTTGCAATCCCTAGCAATGGAATCTGGACTTGACTTTGCCACTTCTTTTCCTAATGCTGGTTTATGTAGTAAGTTAGATTTTTGTTTAAATTATAAATGCTGATACTCATTTACAATTCTGTTTCATTTTTTAAGTAAGCTTATTTTTTTTTTTTAAATTTTTTTTGCAATAGCATGTAAATTAATAAGAATTTTTAAATTGAAATTAATTATTATTTTTTTTTGTATTAAAAAAAATCTGGCAGCCCTAGTGATAGGCTGATGTTTTAAATTCCCTAAATATAATTTATGTGATAAGCTAGAATGTATGTGTGAAACCTTTAAGAAATTAAATGAAATGTATTTTAAAATAATGGTTTAAAAAAAAATTAAATATTACCTTAAGTTGAATAAATAACAGGATCAGAATAAAAAGCACTTATAAATAATAAAAATTGAATATGCAGACTTACAATAGGTTAGAGTATCTTTTTCAGTTCCTTTTTTTAAATTTTTTATTTGTATAATTTGTTTTATCAACAGTTGATATACTTTGCAAAAGACGACCAGTTGATACATGTGATAGCAACTGTAATGATCATCTTTATTCTAAATCATGTGTTAGTGAAACTCTAAACATTTGTGGTTGTGAAGCTGGTGAATACTTCAATGATGACGGAAAATGTGTGCCACAAGTTCAGTGTGGTTGTAGAGATCTCACAGATCCTAATAAATGGATAGCACCAAATGCAGTGTTCATGCATGGATGCCGAGAATGGTATTTTCTTAGTCTTATGTTCTTTGTCATTTTGAAAAGTATTTTAAGTTCATCATATAATTGTGATCCACCAAAATAAGGAGCAAATAGTAATAAAGTGTTACTTTTTAAATTAAAGAGAAACAAATATGGCATGAGCACATTGCTAAAATTAATCTGTAATTTCAGTGTCTGCAGTGGCTCTACTTTAAATTGTGACAATAATTGTGAGGAGGTTATCTGCGCCAACAGTCAAGTCCCCAAGAGCAAACTCCTGGCCACATCTGTTGACCCATCTTGTGCTAGGATGATATGTCCCAAACCTTTCTATGCTAACTCTGAATGTATGAATATAGCCACAAGCTCACAGCTTTGCTTTTGTCCAGAGGGGTTCAAACAAACTCAGGTTTGATTTTGTCTCTACTTAGACATGAAAGATTATTTTGAAATTTTAGGATTCATACTATATAAATGAACAGAGTGCAATGATTAAGTAAAAAAGAAAACAAAACAAAAACTATTTTGGAAGTCATACTGCTTATGCCTGAAATTGATTAAATATGGAAGTGTTTTTTTAAGCTATTTAATCAAAGTATTATCTTTAAAATGGCTCCTGCTTATCTTTTCAATCCTATAGAATGGAGGTTGTGTTCAGTATTGTCCTTGTTACCAGGGAGAGAAATATTATAATCATGGGGAAAGATTGGAGTACAACTGCCAAACCAAGTAAGAGTGAAATCGATTTTTTTTTTAAAGTTGACGTTTTTGTTAATCCTTTAATTCTGTATAAAAAATATCTTAAGCTTATAATTTTTTTACTTATAGATTTAATTATGACTTGAACTTTTTCTGAATAGGATTTGCCAAGATGGTGTTTTTGTCTTTGAATCTGAACGTCCAAGCGACTGCACAGGTATTTTAAAAGTCATTTCTTGTATCCCATAAAAAATGTACTATTGGAATAATCCACCTTATCTTCCAGATTTGTATATGTTTAAAAGACTCCTTGTCCAAACTGAATCAAGGAAAAAAACCTTCAAAATATGTATTAATTCATGCAAGATCTAATAAGATAGCC
The DNA here is from genome assembly GCA_964033795.1 of Lymnaea stagnalis. Lineage (NCBI taxonomy): Eukaryota > Metazoa > Mollusca > Gastropoda > Lymnaeidae > Lymnaea > Lymnaea stagnalis. Next base: position 24,251 of record CAXITT010000421.1, on the reverse strand, counting down.
TGCATTTAAACATCAATAACCATAATGTTTTATTTTGTCCTTTTTATGTAAAATGATTTTAACATGCCAATCACGTTGGTTGGCCTAAATGAATTTTGATTACTTTATTTTCACTTGAAATATTTTGCTATCATTCAGGCACCTGTGTCATTACTGGGTCAGCAATGAAAATTAAGCCCTTTGACACAACAACCCTCAGTGACTTCTCCATTAATGGCAGGTGTGAAATGTTTTTATGCAAGATTGGATCTGATATATCAATCCAAACCAAAGCTATGGAATGTGGTAGTGCAAGTAAGATATTTAATCATCTTCTATTTATTCTATGCTGAATAAGCTAGTAAGCAATAAATTTTGTTAATTTTATGCTGTAAAAAACTAAAAATGAAATGTTTTATTTTTGTTTGAGCAGAAGTTGAGTAGTTTAGCTAAATATTGGAACAAAATTTTTAGTCTTGAAAATAAAATAAAAGACAAATAAGCTGACATTTTGGCTAGACGCCTTCTTCGGTAGACAATACAGTGCAATAGACAACAGATAAATTTAAAATACAAAATAGAACTTATGTTTACGAATATATCAATAAAGTCAATGTAGCTCAATTTTAGTGTAGCTAACTGTATGCAGAAATGTTTCAGAAAAATATTATTTCATATCTCATAGACAGTTTTTGGTATATTTTTTATTACATTTCCTGCAACTCATGCTAAAAAAGAGAAAATTATGTCTTAATGTTGTTTAATACCTTGAAATAGCTCATTCTCTTACGAGTGCATTATAGGTGAATGATCCTCTTTTTATATTATACTCTTGCATGATATCTATTTACACTATTATAAAGTGGTGTAATATGTGCCACAAGTGATAATCATTTGGTTACCAATTTTCTGTAAAGCTACAAGGGTTCAATGAGTTCACATTAGAGACAACACTTACTGTTAAATAAACAAAGAGTTGTGATTTAATTATCTTGAAAGTTGTCTAAATCAAGTTGGTTTTATTGTACAGATAAACCCTGTATGAACACGATCACCATAAAGACACCCGATCTAAAAGACGATATCATCCTGAAATCAACCAACCCGGGCACAGTCATGGTTGGAAACAAAGAGTACAACCATAACTTGGGTCCCAACATAATTCTCATGACCACCAACTACTGGCTTACTTTAATATTTTTAAGACAAGGATTTTCTGTTCGTTGGAATGGAGGTATTCTTCTCTTTTGTGTTTATCTTTAAAAAAATATTAAACTATAATCCATACAATTATTTATTTTCATTTCATTTTTTTTTCTTTCTTTGTGCACTTTTTCCCAAAGAACAAGTGTGGCAGGGGGTGTATGTTGATAATTTTTATTGCCTTCTTGGAAGAATATTGTTTTGTTTTATTGCATTCATAATACATTGCTTCTTTGTTCATTCAAGGTCTAACTTGCGCCGTGGAAGTAACCAACAAAGCATTCAATAATACTTCTGGTCTTTGTGGAAAATTCAACCTGGATGCCACAGATGACAGAGAGGGTAGTGATGGCCTACCAAAGGAAACCACCAGCAAACTGGCAAAGAGCTGGATTGTCAATCCTGAAGAATGCACAATGGAAGATGACCAAGTTGTCAGCACCAACTGCGAAGTAACCATGAAATAGTCTTACATTTCATTCACAATTTATTAAATACATTTAACTCCCTTAAATTAAATTGCTTTATACAATAGATGAAAAGACAATATTCAATATCTGATAGACTATAGATGAAATGCTGCCATTCAATATCTGAAAACATATTTTTTCGTTATAAACAATAAACAGGGATCAAATCGTCAGACATGGGCTCGTAAAGCATGCTCACCTATTCTGGAATCAGAAGCATTTGCTGCATGCCGTAAACATGGTGGAGAGGTCAGCTTCTATGACAACTGTGTGGCGCAAGCATGCAAGTATGTCACTCACTCCAATTGTATGGATAAGCATTACTTTAGATTTCCCTAGTCATCTGATAGGATAAATGAAGCTCTCTGGATTCAAAGATTAAAAATTAACACTATGGAAATACAAATGTTAAAGAAAGATAATAATTAGGAATAATATCATCTGGCTTGCTGGATATGTTAATGAATCAATACATCTGTCAGTTATTCTCTCTGCCTACATGTCATACTTTTTGGATGTCCTTATCAAAGTTAACAAAAAAAAAATTCAACTGTCTAACTTAAGTTGCGATACTGGTGGTGACTGTGAGTGCCTCTGTGATGCCATAGCTGCCTATGCTGCCTACTGTAATGAAATGGGATCCCCAGCCAAATGGAGACACCAAAGACTTTGTCGTAAGTTGTATATATTTTTGGTTTACTTTAAATTTGTGTTAAAGGTATACTGGAACATAGATAGAAGTTTGAATTTCTAAAAATAAAGGTGAAAACTAATTATAAGCAAGCAAGAAAAGCTATTTTAAAAACTGTGTATTAATGAAATTATCCTTCCCTTCCCTATTACACATTTAGAACTGGTTTAAAACGCAACATTTTTTATTGTTTCATTATTAAGATCATTATCATGTTCCTTAGTCCTTGGACCGTTGGGGCGCAACAGATGACATGTAAACTATCCTTCTCCATTCCTCTCTGTTTTCTGCACTACGCACAGCATCGCCTAGTTTTAGACCCGTTACCTTTTTGATGTTATATTTCCATCTTTTTCTGAATCTCCCCCTTCTCCTCCCTTCTCTAATTGTTTCTTGCCTGATTTCTTTGGCGAGCCCTTGTTTTCTTGTCATGTAGCCATACCATTCCAGTTTGCGTTTTTTTACAGTCACCAGGAGGTCATCATACTGCCATGATGCTTGACGAATACTTTCTTTCACTTGTTTGTTAGAGATATGGTCTTAATAGCAGATTCCAAGAATGCCTTTGAAACATCTCAAATCCCTCGCCTTTATTTTTCGTTCAAGTTCTGTTATGTCCAAGACCCACAGGCTTACAAGAAAATGGATAGGACTAATGAGCGCATCAGCCTGCTTTTGGTGCTAGAGGAAATATTTTTGTCATTAAATATTTTCTTAAGCCTCTTTTGGGCTGTTGTGGTCTGGGCAATCCTGGGCATAAATTGGAGCCATCTTCTGAGACTATTGCTCCTAAGTACTTGAAGCTGCCTACTGTCTCTAATCTTTCCTCCCCCACCTTAATTTCAATGGAGGTGGTGATATTTGTAATCAATTTTGTCTTTTCTGCACTTATTTACACGCCAAAGGACGATGAAGTCTTGTCGAGAAGCTTTACTAGGTTGGCTAGCTCTTCTTCGTTTCCAGCCAGTTCATCTATGTCATCCGCAAAATGTAGGGTGATGATGGCTCTTCCACCAATGCTGACTGTCCTTACATGCGCTTCCAATGCATCTGACATAATTCTCTCCAAGAAGATGTTGAACAGGGTGGGGGAGAACAAGCAGCCTTGTCGAACACCAACCGTGGTCTTGAACCATTCTCCAATGTTATTGTTGAAGAAGATTGCAATGGTGGCCCTATCATAGAGGCTGCATATCATTCTGTTAGGGTTGTGTTGCTATTGTAGTGCCTCAGAGTGGCCCATAAAGCAGCATGCCAAACTAGGTCAAATACCTTCTTGAAATCCACAAAGACGTGGCATATTTCTCACATAGTAGTCGGAGGTTTAGGATTTGATCAGTAGTCCCACGTCCTAGTCTGAAGCCCATCTGTTCTTCAGCAATGATTTTGTCAGCATATGGTTTTAGTCGATTCAATATCACCTTTAGCACGACCTTTCTTGGGTGGCTTATTAGGCTAATGGTTCGATAGTTTTGGCATAGCTGTAAGTTACCTTTCTTGGGGAGGGTGATGATGAGCGATTGGGTTCATGGTTTTGGCCATTCCCCTGTCAGCCATATTTTGTTACAAATATTCATTAGGGCACTCATCATTGCTTCTCCTCCTTATTTTACCAACTCGGCAGGGATATTGTCCACTCCTGCGGCTTTTCCTATTTGGAGTGCTTGGACTGCTGCTTCCACTTCTGCATTAAGAATTGTGTGATTTTCATTGTCCATTGCTGGAGAGACATTAGGGATCTCTGTGTCAATCTTTATATTTTCATAATACAATTCTGAGCAGTATTCAGTCTATATTTTTAGGATGACATTTTCCTCGGTCAAACATTTACCCTTTTTGTTTTGTGTTGTATGGTAGTACTACGCCCTTGCTTTGCAGTAGTTAGTTATTTCACCAACAGGTATGCCCTTTTGCTATTCTTTTTCTTCAAGCAGTTTTCAATGTCGTAGCATTGCTCTTCAATCCAATTCTTCTTTGCCCTTCTCATACCTTTTTTGATGGCTTGGTTAACTGTCCTATTTATATTGGCTCCCTCTGTATCTACCATCTTTAAATTCTTTAACATTATTAAGATGCTTCAGTTATATCGTTTGGAAAGCTGAAAGTGGCCTGAAAATGTTCCTTTAGCTACCGCCATTGATAGTTCTCTTTTGTGTTATAGATATTAATTACTGTAATTCAACAAATAAAGAAAATGCCAGTGTTTGTTTCTCATTTTTTAAGTTGGATTTTTTTTTGTCTTTTAGTTGCCTTCAGTTTCTAAAATGAAAAGTGATATACATATATAATTTACACTAACAATAATACAAATAAATGCTTTAACTCAACAGCAATGCAATGTGAATATGGAAGTGTTTACCAAGCTTGTGGGTCAAGTTGTCCTGAAAGTTGTGGGAAATCATCCAATGTGACCAGTGATCTTTGTTCTTCATTAACATGTGTTGAAGGATGCTTCTGTCCTGAGGGCTATGTCCGATCAAGTACGTTTGAAATTACTGATATAATTTAATGATGGAACAAATGCAACTTTTGCATATTTAAATTGAAATAACTTCTTTTCTAAAACTTGTACAAGCCTGACATTTTTTTTACAGCCTTATAAGTTTGTGTTAAAATGTAGACCAATTTCAGAAAAAAATCATTAGCCTATCTGTTCCAAAGATATGGGGTCAAATTTATTTAAACCATTAACATGCTGCATAAGTACAATTATAGTTTTATATATTTTGTATGAAAATTCTCAGTATTGGTAAACTTGTATTTAGGGAAGTTAAATACTTTTTCTATTAAATTCAGTAACTTTATTTTTATGGGTTTGTTTGTTTGTTTGTTTGTTTTTAAGCCGGGGGGGGGGGAGGGGGTTGTGTGTGTGAAAAAGTTTAGTTGAGCATTGATTTTCCAAATGCCTTTAGATCTATCTTAAGTGTCAGTTTACTAAATTTCACCGATATTAGTATTATTTTTATCTTTTGCATTGCACATGGCCTACAAACACTATGTAGACGAGTGGGCTAAATGTAGTGACCAGTCGGGGATAGTGCAATCTGCAGACATATTTATTAACGACAAAGCACATATTATTATAAAAGACAGATTGTCCTCAAGCTTTATTCTAAGCGCCTATCATGTTTTGTTGAAAATGACTTATTTTCATTGAAAAAAATAATTCAAGACCTTATTTCTTTTTTTACATTAATCATCTGACCCTATGACTTTAAACAATGCCTGTTGAACTATATTGTAAGATTATATTGTATGCTCTTAGTTTATTAATACAACCTGTCCATAGGAGTGTCGTTATAAAAAAAAAAAACTTTTTTATCCGAAACAACCCTGGTCCCAATAAGTTCACAAAATGGATCCTCTACTTTAGTCCGAAACAACCCTGGTCCCAATAAGTTCACAAAATGGATCCTCTACTTTAGTCCGAAACAATCCTAGTCCCAATAAGTTCACAAAATGGATCCTCTACTTTAGTCCGAAACAATCCTAGTCCCAATAAGTTCACAAAATTGATTATTAACTTTAGTCCGAAACAACCCTAGTCCCAATAATTTCACAAAATTGATTATTAACTTTAGTCCGAAACAACCCTAAATTGGGGTACTTACAACACCTGGGTGTTTGGGAGGTATTTTTGAGGAAAAGAGGAAAACCCCCCAAAAAGACTCTGCATTTTTTTGGAGTTATTTTATTGTGGGAATGCAGACTTTGGAAACTGTGTGTTAACAACAAGAAGTTACTATTTTGTTTTTATTTTAAATTTTCTATTACAAAATATAATATGATACCATGCACATTGCAAGTGATAAACATGATTCTAAAACAGGAATAGTTTGGATAATCGACATTTTGGAAAATTAGCTTTCAGTAAATGGGCAATCTACTGTATTGTTTTACAAAACTGAACATAAGTAATGTGTAGATACTTGACTACTATGAGTTGGTTCAAATTTGTGTAAAACAGAGTAGCTTTCCCATAGTTGCCGCCTAATGTTTATCAATTTGGGTTCCAAAATCATGTTTGTTGTTTCTAAACTCGATTCCAGTAACTTTAAGTCGGTTTAATTAAAACAGACCCAGGCTAAAATTAAGGACGGATGCCACGGCGACTTTTGTGAGTTTATTATAGTTGCAGTGAATTAGGGTTTAGTTTAGTTTGAGGGATCGATTTAGGGTTCAGGTTAGGCATAGGCATGATAGGGATCGATTTAGGGTTCAGGTTAGGCATAGGGATCGATTTAGGGATACATTCGTGAAATTCGATAAAATAGTGCCATTCGTCCTTAAAATTTACCCATACCCAATAAAATACATTTGGCTTTTTAAATCAAATTTATATTTTTACGCTGATTAATTTCTTTTCTCTCAATTCATGGTGATGTCATGCGATCCATGTTTACTTAGCAAAACCTTGACAACCACAAATGATATGAAAGCAGAAATGATATAATATGCACAATCCCATTATGCTCTTTTTCTCTCCGAAAAAATATTCTTTTCCTGCATGAACGTATCCCATACACAAAATATACAGACACTGAGAATTTTCATACATATTATATGAAGATAAGCTGCCTGTTAGTTTGTGAAATTATGCGACCAGTAAGGGTTAGTATGATAGTATGAAGCATGATAAAAGCTTTTTGAGTAAAATTAAATTGGAATATATTTTTTCTTAAACAAATTTCTAAAAAAGAATTAAAAGATACTAAAAGAATATTGCCTGCTACATTTTTATTATTATTAAAGATGTTAAAATTTTTTTAAAATTTATTGTATGTTGATAATGTTAATTTTTAGTTCATAAGTCATATATATATATATATANTTTAAAATACTAATTGTTTGATCCACAATTTTAAATCACTTTTGGATTGTTAATATGACTGAAATTAAAAAATGTTTGAAAAATGTTTTTTTCACTTTCAATAGCCCATTTCTTACATTTTAGGGGAAATCTGTGAGGGCTTCTTGTGCCGCAATGGTCAATGTGTTGGGAATACAACAGTCTGTGACCAGAAGATGGACTGTATGGACAACAGTGATGAAGAAAAATGTGGTATGCTATTTATTTTATTTATATATTGTTATATATTTATTAAATACTTTATAATAGATTGGCTTGATTAGTGATGATAAAATCAATTATGTATATTTTATTAAAGATACCGAAGCCTTGAAATTGTTATAAATGCTTAATATGGGTCATATAAATATAGATCAGATGCTCCCAAACTTATTTGGCTTAACGCTCTCTATTCATAAAAAAAATTACTCAGGGCCCCCTGAAACATTCATTATTTAGGTGAACAAACAGAAAGATATTGTATGTACATTTCTACATATGTCCTAAAATATTTTTTTTTAAATGTTGTAAATAAGACACTTTGAAGCTTGAAAACATACAATTATTTATTACAAACTCGGAAAATTAATTTAATGAAGGATTATATAAAAATAAAATTTACGAATAACATTAAAAATAATCCTAATGAGAAGGATGAATCTGGTGCTCTGCTATCAATGTATCAATCCTTGGCTCTATTTTTGTCAGCAGAATTCTTAAATCAATTCCCCCAAATGCACCCTTGGTTATTATCCCCCCCATCCCTGGATCATTCCAGTGCCCACAAGTGGCAGTTTCACCCACTTTGGGAATCACAGATATAGATAGATAAATATAGATATAGATAAATAGACTGACAGACATATATAGATATATAAAGAAGGGAGAAATTTACATATTATATATTTTTACTTAGACATTGAATGCACTGAAGGAGAGTACAAGTGTTCTAAGAGCATGTATTGCATTCCTCGAGAATTCCTTTGTGATAAACAAATTGATTGTTGGTATGGTGAAGATGAAGCTGATTGTACAGGTAAAAAAATGTCTCTTTATATTTAACCTATTTTTTCATTCAAGAGGTAAAATATTTTTAATCTGAAATCTTAAGCTATGGTTTCACTTACAAAGATTTTTTATCAGCATTATTTAACTTGAAATATTATATTTTTTTTACAAAAGGAATACAAATAGTTATCAAAAGATTCAGTACTAGCTTAAGCTTACAAAAATTTGATATTTTAATTGATAATAACTTTTAAAAGTTGCGAAATGATTACTGTTACAGTTTGTCCACAAAATGAAACACATTGTAATATCTCACACTGCATACCTAAAAACTTTACTTGTGATGGTAATGATGATTGTGGAGATGGTTCTGATGAGATTGGATGCAGTAAGTTTTATTTCATACATTATTACAGAAATTAGTTACAAGTCGTGCTACAGCATTACATTTTCTGTCAAATATTTTTTATAAATGTTCAATCTCTAGTTAACATTAATATGAGGATTAATAAATTTAAAGCTATTAATTATTAAATATTGGTTTTTGTCTTCTTTTTTTCTCCAAATTATGATTTGCTGTTGTTTGGTTTTTTAACTTATTTAATAAATGAATTAAATTTAACTTAGTTATTCCTCAAAATTGTTTGCACATATTAACTGAACATATACCTACAAAAATATTTCATGTGCTCCTTTCAAAGCTTATTATTCTGTACTACTTGACATCTCTTAAATTTTGTTACAATTATGAATTCTTTCCCCTTGGCTTCCAGTTGACTTATTTCACGTTATTTATTTGTCTTTTTTATACCTCCTGGGTGGTTTGATAAATATCTTATATCAAATTATATCCTCAATAATGTGTCTTCTTGATTGATACAAAAATTAAATGATTTCTTTTTTTAAAGTAATGTTTTAATAATTTTTTAATGGAAAAATGCTTTATAAGTTTGAAAATGTTTATAACAATATGACATTAGTTCAATGCAGGATAGATGACTGTCTATGTTAATAGATTGGATGGGCAAGCCCTGCCTTTAATTATTTAAGATTTGTTAACAAATATTTGTTCTAATTTTTTAGCCATTCCTACAACGACAACACCTGAAGGTAATTTACTTTTCATTTGTCATTTCTTAGCAGAGAAAAATCTCATATGTTTTAAAATTGCTTTTAAGACAAATTACACATTGATGAAGATTACTTAAGTGTCATGAAATTGTCCGATAAAACTATGATCAAATTAAAAACTCTTTATACAGCCTTTAAATCCTTTCTCCACTGTGATTTGCTTTGGTGTAAAAAGATAAAACAAATTTAAAATCATATGAATTGTTTTTATTAAAATTGAATCTCAAAATAAATAACTCTTTCAACATCCCTGTGTATCAAAAATCTACAAGTGAGAACAAAATTGAATGATATTTTAAACAATTACAAAAATATTGAATAAGCCTATTATACTTATTGTGCTAATTTTGTAAGGATCAACAAAATATCTTTACTTCAAATTAAACAAAGCTCCAGTTCCTTATTATTTTTTTTTAATTAAACATTTATGTTTAAAATGCTTCTAGCTAGGTTTTTTATAATGTACTTTAAATAAAATTATACAATAATGCTAAATATTAAATTAGATCCAACAAATCATTTATATATACTTCTCTCCAAAGAATGCCAGCACACTCTCAAAACATTTACCCAGGCAGAAAATGGTCTCTCCACAAAGACTACCTCTGGTTTTGGAAATAATGTATTTTCAAATGGAGGTTGGACTCCTGATAGTGGGTATGGAGATATCCAAATTAGGATTACAAGTAGTGTTGATGCAGTACTCGTGGAAATTTATTTTACAATCAAAGGAGGAAAAGGGTCAACAGTTACACTAACACTAACACTAGAAGACGGTTATTCTTTAGTTGAGGTGAGCAAAGAAAAATGTTATTGGTTTACAATCAGTGTTTTTATATAAAATTAAGTCATCCATATATATTCATGTTAAATGTAAGAATGTGTAAAAATAGAAAAGTAGGCTTAAATAGGTAGAAAAGGAATATTTTTTTTAAAAAAAAGGATTGCTACAGAATTTTCTTCTTATAGCAATGATTGTTGTGTTTTTTTTTCATATGCAGCAACGCAAAATTACAGAGGATCCTTACCAATACAATGGAGTGTACAATAGCAAGTTTAGTGTAATCCAACTTACGACAAATGCAACCATTTCAGACATGATTTTGGATATTTGCTATGAGCCTGTAGGTAAGTTAAAAGCCTATGGGACCTGTATTTTTAAATGGATAATTATAAAACGTTCCTACAAAGTTCTTGTATTTGGAAAGTAATACATTGACAAACAAAGTTGAACCTGTTCAATATAATTTACTGAAAAGATAGCAATAGGTTCAATGAGAAAAAAAGCCAATTTGATGTCTTTCATTTATGTTTTTTTTTCTTGAGTGATTTTTTTAAAACACATACAAGTTATTTTCCTTTTGTCTAAATCAGTGGTCTGCAACCTTTTTGATTGAGAAGCAATTTTTAAAAAAAAATTAAATTATGTTACTTTTTATTATATAGGCCTATCGTAAAAAAAAAATATTTGAGCGACATATGTCAAGATTCCTTTCAGCCTAAATGGATGTTAAAAAAATTACCTTCATATACAATTCACTTTCAGGGGGTTTAACACAAGAGATAGATGTGGGAGTTAGGCACTTATACTTAATTCCAAAATTTTACACCAACTGAATTATGACATGTGTTAAAAATGGGAATAAGTAAAAAGAAATGAAAATATTTACTTTTGAAATATCCAATACTGATACATCCCCAGCAAATCATTTTTTATTTTGCATCAGTGGCCCAACATAATTCTAACCCTCATTTTTTTTCCTACCCCTGGGCATTATGAGTATTAGATAAAGAATAATAAGGGCAATCATTTTGTATTTAATTTTGTGTCTCTTCCTTTATAACTATCCTTATTCTTGTTATTACAATTACTTTTTGTGGAAGGAAAATGTCATTTACACATGGTGTGATCGGCTTTTTAGAAAAAAATTATAGATATACTATTGTTAGGCTGAAAAATTGGGATAGATATTCATTAAATCTGAGAATGAATGGTAGATATATAATAATAAGACTTTGGAGTTTAAATAGAATAATAAAATTAAGGATTTTGTGTAGACATGCAATAACACCATCCATACAGCATCAGACAAGAGATTTAGCTTAACATTCAAAATATTATTGAGTATTAAGGGTAAATTAAAATAATAATGCTGTAAATGTTGGGTAGAGGTACAAAATACGCCTGACAGAAGATTGAATGAAAATTACCTAAATGTATGCTAAAGCTTTTGATACCATGCAATGAAGCCTTCCTGGTGCAATTTAAAGCATTTTCAATGTCTTTTGTTAAACTAAAGTATAAGACATAATATTTTTACTCTTCTATCTAAAAGTATACATATAATCAAGTTCATCAGTCAAAATCAAGCATGACCACCTTAATCATTGTATATGCTAATTATGAATTAATGTAATGGAATGCTATTTCCATAGACACTAATTGTGTTCAAATTATAATTAATTGAATGATTGATTGAATTCTACACTATTTGTTTTAGAAGAAACCACAACACCATATGAAACTACTACCCCAGAAGGTAATTTAATATTATATTATGCATAAAATTTAAGGTTCAATGTAATAATTTATATTCAATGTATATAATTATTATATGTTTGATTTTTAACAATTCAAGTCCTTTAAAGCTATAATTATCCTTCCTGAAGCACTTATGAAGTATGGGAATATTTTATTGAATGTGAATCCACCCGTTTATATGAGATTCTTTTCTTTGCTGCCCTTGTGTTTTTTGTTTTTTTTAATAATAATTTGGAAGGGGTGGAGAAGACAGACTGCAATCAGATCTAGTAATAGGAAATAAGAAAAACATTGTAGGGGTAAATCTGACATTAAAAAAAAAAATTTAAAAATCAATGTTGTTCAAAAGCTCCTTTTCATTCATAATTTTATATTTGTAGGCCTACTGCCTTTGTTGGTTGAGGAGGGCTTTTTGTGACATGTTTCTTTTTTTTTAGTTACATCTTCTTTTGGGTTTTCTTATTTCGTGTATGTCCTTTATCTCATTTTTTTACAGAAGTGAAGTGTGAGGAAGGCTCCACTGAACTGACAGCTGCATATTTTGGCTTGCCTCAGGGGGTTGACAGTGTTTTTAGACCAACTTCAGATCCAAGTCACATTGCAGTTGATGTAAAAGTCAAGAGTAGTCAAGTGGAAGATATTAGGATAACAAATGTGTTACAAAAAGTCTATGGAGTTTTGAAAGTTTTCATTGAAATCCTGTATAATAATGGCAGAACTATTTCAGATGAGGTACATTTCACAATTGCTAAGTCTCAATTTTCACAATTATTGAGAAACATATTATTTTTAACTATCCCATTTGATTGGAATAATTTATTTTCAAAGCAAAAGCTATAAGAAAGAATTTTTTTCTAATTGTATAGCACTGAGTGATTGATACACATACATAATATCAAATGCATATGTCTTCCATAATATAATTATTTCAAAAGTAGCAATTTTAAAGCCTTTATAGCCTATTATTCATTAATTTTTATAGGTTAATCTGCAAGACAGTATTTTCAAGTATGAGCCTGTAGACCAAACAGACATTGAAAGCATTAAATTTCTGTTTGACATTGATGAAAAGGTTAACAGCAAAGCAACAGTAGAATATCTTAGTACTGAAGGATGCATCAAAGGTATATGATGATAAACTTAAAAAGTGACAAAATAAATTGCAGAGACTAAAGTGACTTTGACACAATTTAAATCTAAGAGATCTACTTAATTCATTATGGAATTATGCAAACCAAAAACAAAAACTTTATTGATTATTGAGCTTGTTTATTTTTATAGATAGGAATTTGTAGGCTATGTTTAAAAAAAAATGTATTTTACTAACATCTTGCTATTATAACTGTACTATTTTTGACATTTTTAGCTAAAATCATTTGCAATCTAAAGCAAAGCTATTGTTTTCATGGGAAGGTTTAATTTTTTAACTGGCGCAACTCTTTCTTTGCTGTTTCATTTTGAATGCTTGATACAAAATTAGTTATCTCTTTTTAATACCTGTACAATAAGTGGGAAATTTAACGTAAGTTTTTTTTTAAAAACTTAGTTAAAAATTGCACACGTGGATATTGCAATGGAGAATGCTTGAACAACTACCCCGATTTGTGCTCATCTCCTTGTCCTCCAAGAGACTGCTGTAAGTTTTTATGTCTTTTTTCTAGAACTAAATAAAAGAACCTAACTATAAAACTAAACGTATTTCCAACAACATGCCATGTAATAAATAATCTCATAAGATGAAAACATTGAAAAAAAGAGGTTAATGTAAACCCTTATAGATTAATTGCTTAAACTAAATGAGTATTAGTAATGTGTGTACATAAATTCCACAAAGCTGAAATCAGTACCTGCCCATCACTGATGTAGGGTGTCAATATGTGCTGTAAACAAATCAGTAACTTACTTTCTAAATCACAGATCTCCAACCTATTTTTAAATTTTTGACCAGCTTTATAGAAACAAAGTGACAAGTGACCCCACAAAATATTTTTTTAACTCTTTTAAATAGCTTTAAAAAAAACAAATCAAAAATAGATTTTTCATAATGTAATGCACTTTAATTTTTACTTCTGAAAAATAGTTAATGCAATGTTAGTAATTTAAATTAGATTAAATAGACACCAAAAATTTGTGTCAATAAAACAATTAAAGGTAAGCTTTAATAATAATTTTACAGAATACAAAAGTTTACATTTAGGCACATGCCTTCATTAGTACAATAAAAGGGCAACTAAAAAAAGCATAAATTAAATTTACATAATATGTATATATATACAGATATCCTACCTTAAAAAGGGGAGAAGTAATGGGAGTAGGTGAAAAAAAACAGACAGAAACAAAGTAAAGAAGAACGGAAAGGAAATGACTTAGAGTAAAATTTAAAAAAAAACAACAGAAAAAGACATGGCAATTGTGTAAAATTGTGGATTTGGTTTATCCCATATGGAGTCAATGAAGCAAATCTTGTTATCAACACTTACTTGTTTCTTTTGTTGGTTTCAAATTAATCCACTCTCTCATATAGGTATAGCAGTAAATGGGAGTGTTTTTATTAATTTTTTTTTTAATTTTAAGACACTGATTGACAAAATATTTATTGGTAATCATTAAGTTTTTAAGTTTACTGTTATTAGCCAGTGACCACGTAGAAAACTATTTAGAACCTCTACTCAAAGCATTAGCTAAAATTAAAGTTTTATTTCGAAATTCTTTACAGCTAAAACAATTGATATGAATACACTTTTATTTCTCTTTGTCTTATCCTAATAATAGAAATTAAAATTGGTTACAATCTTTTTAAAAAAAATTACATTGTTAAAAAGTATTTGCATCATTTGCATATTTGATTTCTCTTCTCAAATTTTCAACTATTCTTTATGATGATTATTTATTTAGAAATGAACATTTTCATAAAATTTTATTTTAAAATCTCAAAAAGGATAAAGCACATGATCTTTACAACATATTATTATTATTATTTTTTTTTTTTAATTTAATCAATTTGTATGCAAACTTACTTAAAAATCCTTTAAACCTTACAAATTATAATTTAAGAATATTTTCTTTGTAATTCATCAATAAAAAAAATAATACCAAAGATACCACTTAAACAATAAGAAAAAATAAATAATACTATCTGTTTTTTTAATATAGCCACTACACCTACTATAACAACAAGCACAATAGTAACACCTTCACCAAGCACTCCTGGATCACCAAGTACTCCAGAATCACCAAGCACACCTGAATCACTAAGCACACCCGAGTCACCAAGTACTCCTGGATCACCAAGCACACCCGAGTCACCCAGCACACCCGAGTCACCAAGCACTCCCGGATCACCAAGCACACCCGAGTCACCTAGTACTCCAGGATCACCAAGCATACCTGGATCACCAAGCCCTCCAGAATCACCAAGCACACCTGAATCACCAAGCACACCTGGATCACCAAGCACACCTGAGTCACCAAGTACTCCAGGATCACCAAGCACACCTGGTTCACCAAGCACACCATGTGAGCTTGTAATGCTGCCTGATACAAATGATAACAAAGTAT
>CAXITT010000420.1:633604-689056 GCA_964033795.1 Lymnaea stagnalis | reverse complement strand
CGGGGGGGGGGGGGGGGGGGGGGGGGGGGGGCGGGGGTCAAGGACCGTCATGTAGAAAGACATAGCAACGGGCCGGCTCAAGGTACCTGAAACTCGGGCAGTTGCAAGGGGGCGCCATGTGCTTAGGGCGCCATCAGCAATCTTACAAAACAGTGAGGGGAAAAAATCATTGCATATGGGCGCCATGGAAGAAAAATAGGAATTTCAATAAAAAGGTTTGCTGATCTAAAGGTTAGAAAGAAAAAAATGTCATCGGTAGGCAAATTGTTCATACTGCCCTCTGTAGGAAAATTGTTCATACTGCCCTCTGTAGGCAAATTGTTCATACTGCCCTCTGTAGGCAAATTGTTCATACTGCCCTCTGTAGGCAAATTGTTCATACTGCCCTCTGTATGCAAATTGTTCATACTGCCCTCTGTAGGCAAATTGTTCATACTGCCCTCGGTAGGTTAATTTTTCATACTGCCCACGGTAGGCTAATTTTTCATACTGCCCTCTGTAGGCTAATTTTTCGTACTGCCCTCGGTAGGTTAATTTTTCATACTGCCCACGGTAGGCTAATTTTTCATACTTCCCACGGCAGGCTAATTTTTCATACTGCCCTCTGTAGGCTAATTTTTCGTACTGCTCTCGGTAGGCTAATTTTTCATACTGCCCACGGTAGGCTAATTTTTCGTACTGCCCACGGTAGGATAATTTTTCATACTGCCCACGGTAGGCTAATTTTTCATACTGCCCTCTGTAGGCTAATTTTTCGTACTGCCCTCTGTAGGCTAATTTTTCATACTGCCCTCTGTAGGCTAATTTTTCGTACTGCCCTCGGTAGGTTAATTTTTCATACTGCCCTCTGTAGGCTAATTTTTCGTACTGCTCTCGGTAGGCTAATTTTTCATACTGCCCACGGTAGGCTAATTTTTCGTACTGCCCACGGTAGGCTAATTTTTCATACTGCCCACGGTAGGCTAATTTTTCATACTGCCCTCTGTAGGCTAATTTTTCGTACTGCCCTCTGTAGGCTAATTTTTCATACTGCCCTCTGTAGGCTGATTTTTCATACTGCCCTCTGTAGGCTAATTTTTCGTACTGCCCACGGTAGGCTAATTTTTCATACTGCCCTCGGTAGGCTAATTTTTTATACTGCCCTCTGTAGGCTAATTTTTCATACTGCCCTCGGTAGGCTAATTTTTCATACTGCCCTCGGTAGGCTTATTTTTCATACTGCCCACGGTAGGCTAATTTTTCGTACTTCCCACAGTAGGCTAATTTTTCATACTGCCCACGGTAGGCTAATTTTTCGTACTGCCCACGGTAGGCTAATTTTTCATACTGCCCACGGTAGGATAGTTATTCATTCTGCCCTCGGTAGGCTAACTGTTTATACTGTCCAAATACAAGTTAAGAAAAATAATTTTATTGTGTATTCTTTGTTTTTAAATAATAACATAGGTAATAAACCAATGACCAAGCCCCAGTTTTTTGTTTTTTTTTTTGGCACAAATTTCTATATAAAACTGGATGGCGGGACTTCCCCTGGACACAGTGATCCTAGCAATGACTTTCAACACCTTCATCGTCTTGCCTAGAAAAAAATGCATCACTCTCCGTGTCAAATATTTTGAACCATAAATGCGACTAGGCGAGTATCATAATTTTGAAAAGAATGCCAGTTTAACGTTGGGTGGCCCCCCCCCCCCTCTTTTTTTTCTTTTCTTTTTAACATCAGGACAACTCTTAGCAACTTCCGTCCAAATATTTTTAAATGCCCGAATAGTAGTTTGGACAGCTGAATGAGAATATTATCTAAACTGAATCTTTTAAAATTAAGTTATTGAAGATTTTTAATAAGTAAGTTAGTTGTCATTAAAAATTTTTTTTTTAAAAATACATACAGACATTGACGTAAATTGACCACGACAAAGTCATCCACCTGTCAACTGATCAAAAAATTAACAGTAACACTGATGACGTCATTTTGTTTCCAATAAGTCGCGTTGTAGGGTTAATTTCCCCCCAGTCCAGTCCGCACCCGCCACACACACACACACACACACACAGCGGCGTCACCCACTCAGCCCTCAAGTTAGTACAGCTGTACACACCCACCCACCCCCAACACTTAATAAAGCGTGTGTTCAAACTTTGTGTTGTGTACTTATGTGTGCTTTTGATCCCCTTTTTAAGTGGGGATTGGGGAGGGGGGGTGTCGACAAACTCAAGGACCCCCCCCCCACCCTGGGCGACACACATGTAACTACGCCACTATCTGGGTGGTACTGCGTACTGGCATGGAGGTTTAATACGCCACTGGCTGGGTGGGACTGCGTACTGGCATGGAGGTTTAATACGCCACTGGGTGGGTGGGACTGCTGGGTGGGACTGTTGGGTGGGACTGCGTACTGGCATGGGTAGAGATTGAAAACATGTTTTGACTTCAGTTGAAGATCCTGAATAGGGCGCTCGTCAGAATGAATCCTGTTTGCTTTAGACTTTAGACACAGCAGCGATACCTCGCTCTCATAGGAGAAAGAAACATGCTAGTTAATGCCAACGATACCACTCTTTCATAGGAGAAAGAAACATGCTAGTTTATGCCAAAGATACCACCCTCTCATAGGAGAAAGAAACATGCTAGTTTACACTCTCGATGCCACCCTCTCATAAGAGAAAGAAACATGCTAGTTTACACCAACGATACCACCCTTTCATAGGAGAAAGAAAAATGCTTGTTTACGCCAACGATACCACCCTCTCATTTGAGAAACAAACATGCTTGTTTACGCCAACGATACCACCCTCTCATAGGAGAAAGAAACATTCTTGTTTACGCCAACGATACCACCCTCTTAAAGTAAATATTAATAAATCCGAAATTATGGGGGATAGCATAAACGCGAAAGAAAATAAAAATAATTCTCAGTCTTGCACCAATAAGTTTACAACGTAATTTAATTATGAAAGATCACATTCTAAGCGGCATATGATGATGACATTCCAAGCAGGGCTGTCACACCTTGGGAATTTTCCCAAGATCTTGTGAATTCACCACCCCATTCAGGACCAAAACTCACTTAAATTATAAAAAGTATTTCCACGGCTTGCCCATTTTGGGCCCTCGTTCATGTGGTGTAGGGTATATTGCACGGGTCATGTGAACGTCATGTCTTGCCACACTATTGGTTAACTCCCACCAACACCGTCTCTTAACCTCAAAAAGGTACACAATTTTTTTAGATTTAATTGGGGGGAGGGGGGGGGGAGAAAACTCCCCAGAAAAATTAAGATTTTAAATGACCAATTAATAAATATAGTACCCCTATATCATATATATATATATATAAAGGAAACAAAATTTAAGCTATTTAAAGCAATACAACCTTAAGATATGGCCAGAGTAGAAGCATGAGAAGTTTATATTAAAAAGTATTGGATGATCACTTTGTTGTTCTTTACATGAAGATACTTGCCAAAGCCAATTATTCCATTTCAAGGCATTTCCATGCATTTCCATGCCATGTCATGGTTATGGTAAAGATTAGAAAAGTGAAGTTTCTTTTTGCAGTTTGACATATTCTTCGCACTTGTTTTTAATTATATATATATATATATATAAATATATATATATATATATATATATATATATATATATATATATATATATACATATACCAAAAATAGTAACTTTTTATTGATTAAATAAATTTCACGTTAAAATAGTTATTTCGATTCAATGTTGTTGATGTATTGCAAAATAAAAGTCTCGGGAAGTCTTTGAAAAATACTAAAACAAAGAATAATTTATTTTTGTGGTTAAATTTTTCACTGGTTGTCTCTTTTCTACTCTTAGCGATACCTTTTGCGTCCATAACGACAAAATGGTGGACAGACAAACTATAAAAATCTAGCCCCATTTTCTTAATTCATATCAAATTAAATTAATTTTATCCACTATTGGATAATTATAATTTATAATAACCACATTTCTTTAGTTAAAGAAAGGGTAGGACTACCAAATAAAGTTATATTCTCTGTTTAACTCTTTGAATCGCATAGTAATAAGATGCCTTTTACTAAAGTTCCAGTGGTGCATAAATTTGGAATAATTTCAAGCACTCAAAGAATAGAGCTTCAAGAAAGATTATTAAGGCAAACTTTTCATACAAGCAGTAATAGCAAGAAGGCCACATTAACTCAAAGGTATTTTAAGAAATTATAAATCTGTTTTTAAAAATTAGAGTTAGATTGTGCTCCTATTAATATTAGCTTTTTATTAATATTAAAATGTTTTTTTTGTTCTCAATCAGACTTAGTAAGGTAGTACCATTTAAAAAAAAAATGAATGAATTGATCGTGATAGGCTTATAAGTAGGCCTAAATCTGATAAGAATGATAGAATTGTGCATTTATGGGCATGTTGTATTTTAACTTAAAAATATAACTTTGCCACAAATGCCTACTTCTACCATTTAAATAAAAGACAATGTCAACTTACTTACTAGTTGTAAAGATGACTGCGTTTTTTTTTTATCCTACTGAAATAAAATTTAGCAAAACTGTTAAATATAATAAATTATGAGTTATCTTTAATTTAATATTATAATTTGTTTTAATGTGTTTGTATTATTTAGAAACACGTTAGAAGTTTCAGAAGAGTTTGTTCATCTCTTCAACAATGCAGAAAATCATCAAAAAGACAAATATGAAGAAAAAGCCAGAAAATTATTAGAGAGATCTAAGGTAAAGATTTGTTTGCAGCACACTCGAGTAATTCAACATCTCAGATGTCTTAAAAATGTATATTATTTGTGGATTATCTTTTCTTTAATGCTGCCTGTAACTGTAAGTGTAAACTTTGTAATTCACTAGCTTAGCTAGCTTAACAGTAAAGACATTTGTGTACTAAGTAAATCATTTTCATTAACAGCGGAGATCTGGACTTAAAAAATGTGGACAAGGTTCACATGTTAATTTGCCACTGGCATGGACAGAATTGGTTCAGCTTGCTCAATGTAAAGGAAGATTACAAGAAGGTGGGCCATGCATTTATTAGCTTTTGTTGCACCAAAACATTTGCCATTAGCAAAGTTAGTAACAAATATTTTGTTTATACATTTTTTAGCACATTTAGCCTAATCCTAAAAAATAATGTTTTTTGAAATTTTTTCATTACATTTAATGATAATTTATATCTTGAAAAATCATTTTGAGATACAAGATGTCACTAAATTCAGGTACCCCACATGACAATGTGTATTATTCATCAGGTTTTTCTAGAACTTAGATTTGTCGTTTTAGGTAGGTTTTAGAACCTGGGTTTGAAGAGCCTTTTACAACAATATTGTTTTCAAATACTTACTAACAATGTAAATGTTTATTTTCTTTTTTTTAAGAGTGCCTTGATGCTCTTGTGGTTTCATTGGATGTATCACCATTGGAAAAATGTCATATTCCGGCATTGTTTTTCCTTGCTGAGACAATGTTGTACAAGATACGAACTGAATCAGTTTTGCAGCCATTTTTGAAAATCGGAGAAATAAAACTCCTGAAGGTTTGTGGCAAATATTAAATTTTAAATGCTTATCAATTTTGAGTCTGATATATTGCTCTAAATTTTAAAAAATGGAAAAACATATGTTAAAGCATAACGTTTTAATTTTTTAAAATAAAGAGCATTTACTTAAACTTAAATAGGTCTTAATAAAACTAGATGAGAAACAAAACTGTAATAATTTTAATTTAGCAAGAATGAGGATTAAGCACAAACTATCACATTATTATCAGCCTGGTGACCAACTAACTTGGCCAACCAGCTAATATATAAGCATCTGTGCAATGGGCAGATGGGTTGATAATGGCAATATTTATATACACAGCGTGCACCAAAATATACTGTACTGAAACTTCTGCATCCTGAATGTGTATGTGGCTTTCAAATGGTGCATAGCTTCAGTCACTACACATCACTAAAAGTGAAAATAAAGTTGTGTTGAGCAGTTTTTTGCTGGAGATGGGTCTCTGAATGGTGGAAAAAAATGCATACCTGATCATTAAATTTGCTCATACTGAACTGGTCATGAGGGGGGGGGGGACGATTTTGGCCCCATGTGATACATATTATATCAAAATCATTAAATGGTTTAAGGGCTCTAGGCATTTTGCTTACTCTGCCTATTGGATAAGATGGTCCTGAAGGTGCATTCTTGTAGGCATGGTTCAGATCAGCTATGCTTGACTGACCATGAGGAAAACAAGTTTTGCTAACAGGATGAGTCTTGCGAATTTGAAAATGTGTTAGAAAGTCATAAAATAAAGCTATTTGGAAAATACTATAGCATGTGCCAAATATTTTTTAAATTATGTAAGTCTGGAATAATGTTACATTCTCTTATTTGAAATAATGTGGTTTTTTTTAATTTACTTCCAGATGGGCCAGTTGGTATTTGAAAGATTGTTTTACCACCATATGGCTGGTCAACTCCAGGGCCATGTGGAGTCCAAGAATAGGCTCTGCACTTATATCGAGGGTGAAAATTTATTTTACTGAAAAATTTCATTGTCAATTTATATTTACAATAGAAAGTTATATGATTTGTTAACCTAGCCTTGTATACAGAACATAATCAGTGAATCTTTAAAGTATTCATCTGGGGAACTTCTTCTTCTTCTTTATTTTGAGGGCCCTCGATCAATGAATTGATCATTCTGGCTCCTATGTTTCAACTTAACTTGGGTTCATCTGAGCATTAAGACAGTGACTGGATTTGGACAATTTGAAAATGTGCACCTTCATCTTTATTAATCTCAAACAAAACATAGATATATTTGGGACACCTTTCTTTCTTTATTTGTTGTGTTTTTACAGCCAAGTTAGCTTATTTTTTCTCCTATGCCAAGATAATTTAGTTCTACTCCTATGCCAAGAAATCTTAGTTTTACTCCTATGCCAAGATAAATTAGTTTTACCCCCATTATAAGCCTGCTGTGTTCTGACTCTTTGTTGGAAGTTTTCTTCCTCAGGATTCACTTATCTCCCTCCCTTAATTGGCAGATTGGTCTATTCCACCTGATTCATTGCCCTAATCTGGGTGTGACTGCAGAAGAATTCAAACCTCCTACTATTTGGTTATGTTGCAGATGTTCTCTTATAATGCCTGACGGGCACTTAAATTAAAATACAGTATTTATCTAAATATTCCCACAACAAAAATAATACAATATCTTATTGAATTACTTGTTGAATAAAATTACCCACTTTTCTAATGTAAGCTTGAACCAACCTTTTAGGCATTTAAAATAAACATTTCCATAGTAACTTAAATTTTCGATTATTTAGATAATATCTAAATTGGTTCACAGTAACAGTTCATTTTACCACTTTTTTATCCAATGTTTACTCTTGTCTGTGATGTATTAAAAATTCATCCCCAAGCCATTTTTTATTATCTTTGCAGTTATTTTTAAGCTTCATTATATCGAGCATTATTTTTAATGCACTTACAGGTCTGCAAGACTACCAACAACTTTATAGTCCGTACCCAAATGCATTGCTGTCACTTCGTTTTGTGACTGAAGTAGGGAAGATAATCCTGGCAGACATAAAGCTTCAGTCAGTTGGGAATAACCGTGGTGACAATCTGCTTAATGCCCCTAAACACAACATGGAGGAACTAAGTTTAGTAAGTGGAGTACTCCTTCCATAAAGGAAAAAAAACAACTTTTTGGTAATGTTAACATTTTTTAAATTATACCTAAAACATTATTTACTGTAACATTAGCTATGCTGAGAGAAGCTGAAGGAATAATGTTGATAGAGAATGCACATTATTCAGCAAGACTTAATGTTGAAAATTTTCATTAGTGCAATTGATCTGTCATAGTTTTTACCATTTAATAAGTTAGCACATGCTTATGTGATCAGTGAGGTAATAATAATAATAATAATAAATATCACTGTCTAAATTATAGCAGGAATTTTATAGCACCGCATTAACTCAATTTTAGTTACATATGACAGAAAAAATTTGTCATCTTCAAAAAAAAAAAAGAGTACCGAAAAGATTTTCTTCAGACATGAAACCAACCTAAATGAAACTATATAATACAAAAATACCAGTTCAATAAAAGTATAAAAGTAAGAGTGGGGTTGAAGAAATATTATGTGTTTTAAAAAAAATAAAAAGAAGACTTTACACAGTTTTTCTCTAAATAAAGAAATGTGAGCAAGGTATAAGCTTTAAAAATTAAAAGTCAATGGGCATTTTGCCAGAAGTTTGTTCATTGGCAACAAAAAATATAAATCGTGAACAAAGAAAAAAATAATAAGAGAATTATTCAACCTTTAAATTATTTTTTTTAAAAGAGGAAAGTTAATGTTTGCTTGTCTGAAGGTGTCTACCGCTTGCAATAAAAATATTTCACATATATTCTTCTTGTTTTTAAGTTGTCTTTGACTCTGAAACTAAAAGTGACATCATTATAAAATTTAGAAAAAAACAACAACAAAAAATACCTTTCTAAAGATTCACTACTCAATTTGTTGATTCCTGTCTATGGAGGTGATTGAAGTGTGTCAATTTGACCATCACTTTCTGCTAGGTCACCAAAAACCTTTTTGAGTCCCAAAGCCATGATGAAGGTCATAACCTTGGTAGCGGTGCCATCAGCAGCTCTGTGCATGATCTGAGCCCAACACTCTGGCATGCCCTGGATGTGTGGCGGTGCACTCACAGCATCAGTGGAGGACTCAGGGATGCCCTGAGGGCGTTAGCTCATTGTGGTGCAGGACTGTCAAGCGAAACCTGGTGAGAGTTTTCTTGTCAAACCTTCAACTATATGATTAATAACATTTTAGCTTCATTAAGATTTTAAATATAGTGCCAAAAGTATTAAGTGCTCCATGACATCCTAAAGGTCAGTGGTCAGCAACATACTGCTCACTTTGCCTTCAGTCCACCTAATATTTACTTCTAATTAAGGATTTCATTAATGACTATATGCCTATTTATCTAAGCTACAAATCTTTATCTGGCCCCTATCAGCATATTAAATAACTCTCACAACATTATTCAAAAAAGGTGACAAAATTTTAGAGTTTTGAAATATTAATGCATTCAAATGAGATGATGGAAATGTAAAAATTGAGCTCAGATAATGATGTCAATTTTTATAACACATTAATCTCATATGCAACACAGATAGAAATATTAACATTTAAGGATCAAACGCTAACATTTTTAGCACATTCAACTCAGATACTAGCCATGTCCACATTTTCAACACAGATGATTGAGATATATCCAAATTAGATTATATAAAAGAATGCTACACATGTTTTAACTTAGGATTGATGGAATGGTTGCAATACAAATTCTGGGAGAAACAGCAAAGACCAACATGGGGGCATTGAAAGTCCTTTACCTACTCACAAAAGGAGTCAAAGATTCAGAGAGTCTGCTGACCACACCTACAAGTAGCAGAAGTGAGACTTCAGGTATACACTGTTTGATTAGAGCTTAAAGATTTCATATACTTAACACTGTACCTTGGTACCTATTGTAAATTTGAAAGGAGATGCACAACCCAGTTACTTATATCAGAGGTTTGATTTTTATGGTTTAAAATAAAAAAACACAAAGATTTCACTCTTATTACACAGGATGAAGATTAGCTGAACTAAAGGATGAAGATTAGCTGAACTAAATCTGCTGAAGCTTCAATTAATCCTAACCTTTTCTTATGATATGGGTAAAGGGAAATAATTTTACTATGAAAAAGTTACATTCATTAAATCATTTGGAATACATACAAATAATGAGACAGTGTGCTCAGTTGTCTCCTCTTCTCCATGGACATTCTACTGGTGACAGGTCTATCAAACTATTTTCTTTTAAGAAAAACAGAAATAATATGCTTATAGAGTGGATGGCCATCTTTATGCTCAGTTTTATGTGTCACAAATCACACTGCCACACCATTTATGGATATTGGCATTAATATCTCAATAATTAATAATAATAATAAAGCTTATTTAAACATCACGCTTCATCCCCAAAGGCTCCATATTAAAAAGAAATGAAAAATCTATATTTTACCACATTGAAATACAAAATGCAACATTACAAAAACTACATACTAGAATACCCATTCTAAGTCTTTCATCCCTTGCAACCATAAACAACACAGGCCACTTTACATGTAGGAGATAATAGTTAGCTGGAAAAGATGGTAGACAAAATATTAATTACCTCAAGAAAATTGGTTTAATTCTTTCAAGCTGCTAACTATAACTTTTAGACTGAAGTCTTGGATATTATATGAGAGAATGTGTAACACAGAGCGCTTTCATTTCTAAACAAAGGGCTACTTTGAGATCTTTGAATGCATTAGTTTTTTATTTCTGATCCTTTGTTGTTTCTTGTTGTGTCCTGTGTGCTGAAGAGGGCATCTAGTCAAACCATCCTTATAATTGTCCTGTCTTTTCTTTTCAAGCCTACACATATCTTGTCCCATTATTTATTTATAATCTTGCCAGTTGCTTTTTTTTTTTTTTTTTTTTTAATCCTGTAACACTTTTCAACTCTAACTAGGATAAGAAATAAGCAAATTATGCAAGTCAGTATGGTCAAAAACATGTCAGTATTGTCAAATGCATGTCAGTATTGTCAAATGCATGTCTGAAGGCTTTTAAACATTTTTTAATGAATGCAAAATAATTTTATTCATTAGCTGATGCCAGTTCCTCTGGTGAAGAGCTTGATACACAAGAAGAGAGTAGCCAAAAATCTAATTCCCCACTCAGTGAATCAGGGACAAGGTCATCTCTCAGTGATATATTTGAAAGAAGTGAAGAGGGGGAGGTGATAAGCTTAGATTCCGGTGGTGTGAGATACACTGAACTTTCTCATAAGGTAACAAACATTTCAAATGAATGTTGAAACACTTAAGGCAAACAGCCTTGGTTAACTAACATCTAAAAATTTCTTTGGGTCAGGACTGAACAGTGTTGAAAATTTTCAATTACGATATTATTTAGTTTGGAATTTTGTTTCTAGAGGTTGATAGTGGATTGTTTTTTGGTTGGTAATGATTGTCAGAATCACACATAAACTTAGAATGAAAATGATATCACAGTTAATTATTGTGACTAACTTATTAGATTAAAAAAAAAAAATTTTATTAATGAATTTCAATTTTAATTTGAGCAGTGTACCCAACAATATCTTATTTGTAAAAAAACAAGAACACACCTATCTGAAACTTTGAGACTCCGTTATCAGTAATTTGAATCTGTTATCAGTAAACTATATTTTATGTGCTCCAGACCAGATCAGATAAAAGTGGTGTGAAGCAAACTGATGACACAACAAATCAAGAGGATGCTAAAGAAGCAACCTCCATAAAAGCATCACTGGATTCGGGATCATCAAAAGGTGATGAATGTGACAGAGCTGAATTAAACTGGCCTATTTTTGGTAGCAGACTTTTCCCTAAATTTCAAACACAACAAAATGATTTATTGTATTTTTTTTTTTAAATGTTTAAAATGTAATGGATCTGAAAAGAAATGTTAAGTGAATTTACAACATATTCAATTAGCAAGTTTGATTTTTCTGTGCATTTTTACAGCTGTTCTTGGTTTAAAATAACTAAAATTATGGCGAGAATTAGACCATTGTGTTCATGAAAGTTTGTCACTTAAATGTAAGGAGCAACTAGAAATTACTGACCTAAGTGCCAATGAGAAACTTAGTGTATAATCTTAAAACTTTTTGGTAGAAAGATGCATGGTAGTTTATTGAGATAGTAATTGTTTTCATAATGTTTGGTTGGATGGATGAGTGGTGTTGCTTGAATTTAGTAAAACATGGGTTACCCAAGGAGATGTTATGGTTATTCAGTAACCCTAGACAGCAAAGTTTTCAACAACCTCCTACAATAAATATATACATAAAACGTGTGCTTTTATTTTATTGTTTTATCGAATTCTTATAACAGTATTAACAATTTACCAGACAAAGACACTACTAAGGGGGAGGCAGAAAACAGAACACAAGATGAAGCATACTTAAATAATGGAGAGGTATTTGAAGTGTCTGCATCAGAAACAGATTTGTAATTAGTTCAAGATATTTAAACATATTAGTGATTTTTTTTAGCTCCGTATTTCTTTACTAACACAAAAGTTCTATAGAAAATTGAAATGAATTTTTAGATGTTTAGTTATTCATAGCAAGTTAAAATTTGTTGACATTTAAACTTCATGAATTAAATTAGGAATTAAAAAAGTCTAAATAAAAACTGGAGTAACATTATATATTATTATGGCTGATGACAAAAGCTGTCTGTTTTATGCCATCAGCTGATAGACACCCCAGGCATTTTGGGATGGCACTGGGAAGTGGCTCTGACTTACGCTGAAGTTCTGGCAAGCATTGTGATCTATGGAAGCTCAGCTGAGATTCAGAAACATGCACTCATGGGAGATAATGACAGTGTTGAAGAGTTGCTGTATCACTGTCGGACACAGACAGGATTTAACACAAGCCCTGTTCGCAGTGCTGGGCTGCTGGATTTGTTATTCTTCAATCTGAAAGAGGACATTAATGATGAAGGTTTGTGCCCTGCTGTGGGATTATTTTTTTTTTCATCATTTTTTTTAGCAATTGTTTTTAAGTAATAACATGACCAACTTTGAAGTTGGCTTTATTCTTAACATTTATGTGCAAAAATCTGGTAAGAAATATGGATGTGGCAATAAAGTAACTGGCATGAGACAACCGGGATCAAAAACATGAACTAGGAACAATCTGAAGCAATTAAACAATTTGATATTTTATCAAATATCTAAAAATTAACTAATATAATAGTTTATAAGCAGTATAATGTAAAAGGCATGAGTATGACTGATCCTCAGTAAAAGTAGTCAGCCATATTTCACATATACAGTAAAAGGAGAGTTAAGTGTACCTGTCGCTAACCACCAAGTCATTTTTTTGTATGTATTAGTTTATGTAAAGATAAGATGTTTTTAAATAAATTACTGTAACATTAATTTATGTCAGAGAGGCACCTTTGTTATTTTTGTGTGAATTTTTCGGTTATGGCAACGGGCCTAACGGGCCTTACATAACAATTTATCATTGCCATACACTTGACTTAGGAAATGACTGGAGTTGGAAAGTTCGATTTGGAGCTGTCCAGGCCCTGGTGAATATGTGTCGCAGCTTAGAAGGGGACATACTGAGGGAAGGCCTGCGCACAACAGCCTGGCACTTCTTACTTAAAGCCAATGCCATGGAGAAAGATTTGAGAGTGATAGAAGCCTTGAAAGTGGGACAGGTATTTGAGATTTTACAAAACAATGAAAATGTGTCAGGCATTTAGAGCGTTTAAATATTTCCAAGCTAATTCAAACTTATACAATCTAACTTAAACTTATGTAAACCTACACAATCTAATTTAAACTTATTAGGTCTATACAATCTAATTTAAACCACTCCGAATGTCTAAAATGTGATTGAAACCTCTTCAAACTATTCCAAAACTACCATGTGAACAAAAACTTCACCAATCTAACCCAAAACTTTCCAACCCTCTTGAGCTGTAAAAGTAAAACCCCTTTTTAACCAATTCTGATTACATTTTACAGTTATATTTTCATGATTTATTTAAAAAATTGCAACAAGCTGATATTAGTAATGCTAGCCTACAACAAATTTTTTGCAGAGATTTGATTTTTTAATACCATGCCAAGTTGGCTATTGTCTACCAACTCGGGTTGTTGATTTTTTTTGTAGTCATAGTTTAACAACGCTCAAGATGACTGGCAATTTTATTCCACTTATACCTGGGGTCAACCTTTTACAAAACCGTTACAGTTTAACTTAAAAAATATTTTTAAACAATTTGATATTGCATGACCTCAGCAAAATGTTAGTTGCCTTCTATATTATTATTTATTTTGGTAGCATTTAGCTTAAACTTGATGTTCTGAGAGAAATATTCAACCTATTTGATAACTTAACTTATCTTCACTACCCCCACAAAATAAACAAAAAAAGAAAAATATTTAAATACCGGTGATTAATAATTTTGTTAATGAATAAATACATTTTTTTTAAAAGCTGAAATTTAATGATAACTTTCAAAGATCAAAATTCAAACTAGCTGTAAAGATCTTAAATGATTTCCTTTCATCTACGTCGTTACTCAACAGTCTTTAAGATCAGCAGTCTCCACAATGGGAATATAAAACAAAATCAGCCACCATTTATTACATTTCAAACTTAGAACATTTATTTCTTGAGTGAGAGGTGTGTGGGTGTTGTTAGTTGTTTTATAGAAGTAAAATGGCTGCACCACTGAGGACCTTTGCAAAGTAAATAAAATTGTTCCCCCTTGTATATATTATCGCCTGCAGGTACATGCAGACACAAGTTCATTCCTCGACGCTGGCGTCAGGGAGCATCCTCCCTCCATAGGGGGCCGCATTGCATCTGGCTTGTCTGTCATCTACTTGCCACCCATTCCTCCCCCCACTACAGCATCTCCCATTAAGAAAACTACTTACCATCCTCAAGTGGCTCAACAACTGCCATTTAAGAACAGTTTAGAGGAGACCAGGCCCATGAGAACTTCTTTGAAGTAAGTACAAGTCTTTTCTTTTCTGGCAATATGCCATGCATGCTCTTGCCATATTTTGTTCAGATTTACAAATAAAATCTCCACACCTTTTAATCGGGGCTGAAATTTTAAACCAGATTTTGTCGAAATAAACTTATTTCTAATACCACAGAGATGGAGTTTGTTGTGACTTTCTTTCTAGAACCAAATCGGCATAAACCTTAATGCTACTATTTAACTGAGTATTTATTATTTAAAAAATTACAAATGGAGAAATAATTTAAATATGAAAATCATTGTGTGTAATGATATGGAACATTTGATTATTTTTTTAATTGATTACCATTATTGAATTCTGTAAAATGCTGTAAATCCTAACCTTTGATAATAAATTTTTTAAAATGTCTTTTCCTCAGACAAGAAATTGATCTGGCCACAGCTTTATATGAAAAAGCTCCTGATTACAACACCAGGAAAAGTTTTGATCTACGGAGAATCGTAGAGGATCAGGTACGGTAAAAGCAAAGAAAATAGACATGGAAAAGGAGAATAACTAGTTTTGGCTTTTATCTTGGTTGTTGAATGCTTATTTTATTCTTATGAATGTTGTTTTATTTTAAATAACTCTGTATTGTATACCTGACTTGTTCTAAGTGTAATATGGGGAGGAGTTAGTTTCACTTCATTACACTTCTTCTAACTTACATGTTCATTTCTCAGATTTGACATGAAGTGGAAAATATTATTAAAATATGTATTATTAGTTAATAATATAATATAAATTCATATAATATAAATTCAATAAAAAAAAGTGTCCTAAATTTTCAGTGGAGAAAAGAACTCCAGTCAAATCTAAAACTGGGTGAGGAGGATGAAATGAAAGAAGTTATGGAAAAACAGAAGAATGAAGAGGAGCGTCAGAGGCAAGTTGCAGAAGTGAAACTGAACAAACTGAGTAAAAAAAGGAGTTCTTGAAAGTTTTATAAACCAAGAGCTGAAAATGGGTATTGGAAATGCCCATGCACTAATTCTTGTATGAAATATAGTTCATGTTACAATGTTGTATACTACTATGCATGTCCTGGTTACAATGTTTTTCAAATCATCTGACAGTGAACAGCAAAAAAAAAAACAGCCTTCATGGTCATTTTTTAAATGGAGGTGTTATTTTTTTATTTAAAGTCCTAGATCATTTACTATTTACAGCTTTAACCTGTTGTTTTCAAATACAATTTAATTTTTCTTTAAGACATAATTTTGTGTGTGGCTAAATCTAAAACAATTTTAAAAGGTCTTTATGTAGTCAAGCCATTGCAAGATGGACACACCCAGTGATGGCAAGCTCAACCCACTCTGTGAAATGCAAGTTGGAAATAAAGAAAGAAGTTTGATTGTTCTAGAATGAAGGCAGTTACCAACACATTTCAAAAATAACAAAATAAATCAAATTCTATCAGGAAAATGTATCCATGATAAAATGTGAGACTGTTTCAATGAGAACATGAAAGATGATCTCATTTGATATTAATTTAGTCATTGAACAGATACAGATGATGGAAATCAAAGATACAAATCAAAGATAAACCGAGACCACCAAAATAAAGATATTAAAACAACTTTAGGGGATGTTTTATTGTTTTATTTTTGATGAATATAAAATTCACCCTTAAAACATTCTCATATAAAATAATCAACATACAAAAAAACTATCCTCTATGACACACCCGGAGAGCATGATTTCAGTACAGTACCAGGATGCCACTTGTAATGCCCCGTGTGCATTTGTTTCTCATGTGTTTGTTATAGTTATATGGCTTTTTGTTAAGCTTAACAAAATTAGGAAATAAAACATTTTACACAAAAATTATTCGCGTGGTCAACAAGTCATTAAATTGTTTCATGGTTCACAAAATAATATAATTGTGTTTTGCTCAAATGTAAAAAGTTTTTTTTTTAAAGACTCCAAATTGTAGAGCGGCTTTCCAATATACCTTTATGAATGTTGAAATGGTGATTGTTAATGTTGAAATGATATTTCTGAATGTTGATATGGTAACTATGAATGTTGAAATGGTATTTATGAATTTTAACATTAATGACATGATATTTGTTCAAATGGTATCTTGTGAATGTTCAAATGGTATTTATGAATGTTCAAATGGTATTTATGAAAGTTGAGATTAATTGCATGAAATCTACGAATGTTGAAATATTTTTAGAAAAATGTACTTAAACAAAAATTGCACTCCGCTAGACAAAAGCAAAACTAATACAAAGAAGTTTAAAGAAACAATAATTTCAGGGCACAGCTTGGGCAAAACAATAAACAATTTTGCTCTTTCTTGTCGTGCTGGTATTTAAAATTCTATTTTAGGCAAGTTACAATTTATAAGTGCTGCAGAGTACAGCCTTCAACACATTTGCTTTACTTTATTTTGGGTAGTTGGTTATTGTAAAAGAATCCACAAGGGACATTACTCAATCTTAATTTAAAAATTCAATATCCTGTGTTGAAAAGTCAAACTCTTTCCATGTAAGACACAAATCACACAAGGCTTTGAAACTCTTCAACAGCGCTGGTACAAAATTGGCATTAACTACCAATACAATTATTTGACAATCCCTTTTCTGTCAATCCACTGCAGAACAATGGAAATTGAGTTTTTTTTGCAATCGCTAACTAACCACTATTGTTTAGATTTCATCTTCAACATGAAAGACTGAGATTTGGGATACAGATACAAATTTGCAGTTCAACCCTTTTAATAATTAGTTAATTGTTTTCACCTTAACAAAGTGATGACATCGTTTAGGACCCTTTTTATTAACATATTGAGTAAAGAAAGGATTATGTTGTTGCAATTTACACAAGTGAGAACGACTTATCCAAAATGACCTCCAAAAGATAATATAATTAAACAAGGTGGCCTTATAACAGTTGATAACAGGCCTGCACAACTCAAATTGTAAGGCGGGCCGTAATACTTTATGAAAACTTGTGCTGGCCAAAATATAATAGGACAGGGAGGGAAAGCTATTAAGAGAATAATAATAATAATAATAAAGAATATTTCGTTACTTCGCGGCAGAAAAGTGGGTGCTGGCGTGCCGCATGCGGCCCATATGTTGTGCAGGCCTTCCTTATAGGAAATAGGTAGGACTTTGAAGTACTTTATCTTGTCAGGCATCAAAAACTAAACAATATAACTTTAGTGCAGTGAATAAAAAATATCATTCAAGGGTCCCTTTAGATGAGACATGGGCATTTTCATAACACACACAGGAGCAAAATTGCTTTTCTTAAAAAGGAAAATGTGATTGTTGAGGTTGAGTTTTACTTGTAAAACTTGGAATTGATTGGACATCACTCAGTCACTCATCAAATGTATTTTAATTTTAAACAGAGATGCTTCAAGTTTTTGTATGACATCAAAATATTTCCGGCATTTTTTCTGTCTGTGACTGACATTGGTAAAATGTAATTATATTTTGAAATTAAACCATATCTATAAATACATTTGACATGCAAGCTTCCCTGTTACTGTACATAAATATTTCATGTGTTTCTGTTTTATTCCTGATTATTTTTGACCTCATATTTTGTAGAATGCCAAGTTTCACAGTGAACACAGATGAAGGCAAAGTCCAAATTTTTATCAATTTAAACACCCCCTCCCCTTTTTTTTTTCAAACCCACATATGTTGAAGTAAAAAGAATTGACTTTTAAAAAGGTAAAATTATAAGGAGGACTCCGTACAAATAGCTCAAGGTTAAAATTATTTTGAATCATCTGTGTTTTGACTGGTCTCTGTTGGTCTGTCTTCTTCCTTCTTCTCACTGTGTTCTCTGCTTGTGCTTCTATTCCTTCCATGCGATCCACTCTCTTGGTCCTTCCCCTTACTTCTGCTTCTCCTGCTCCTGTCTTTGGTCCTATCACCATGTTTAGCTCTGGTTTTAGATCTGTCCTTACTTCTGCTGTCACTTCGACTTCTGTCCCTACTTCTGCCTCTGGTCCTTTCTTCACTTCTTCCTCGACTTCTGCCCCTGCTCTTGTCTTTACTTCTACTTCTGCTTTTACTCCTGCTCCTGTCTTCATCCCTACTCCTATCCCTGCTCCTGTCCTTACTTCTGCTCCTATCCCTGCTCCTATCTTCATCCCTACTCCTGTCTTTATCTTTGCTCCTATCTTCATCCCTACTCCTATCCCTGCTCCTCTCCTTACTTCTGCTCCTATCCCTGCTCCTGTGCCTGCTCCTCTCCCTACTGCTACTTCTGTGCCGGCTACTTCTACTACCACTCCGACTGTTACTTCTGCTGCGGCTACTCTTATCACCACTCCTGCTCCTATGTCTGCTCCTGCTCCGTCTGCTTCTGCTCTTATCCTGACTCCTATGTCCATGCCTATCTCTTCTATGCTTCCTGTTTCTTCTAGCGTCAATGTCGCCCTCATGACCATCCCCGTGGAAAATCGGCAGCACTGGAGGTGCCACCTGCAGTGGTTGTGCGTACCTCCCCGACATGTCTCTCATTTGGTTCCCCATGCCTAGAAACTGGTTGTATTTTCGGAGGTAGCTCTTGTTGAAAACATGGAGTCCACCACGGAAGCCAGGTGGAGGAGGGGGAGGCATTCGCATACCTCTCATGCCCCTGGGGCCACCCCGCATAGGCATCGGGGGCATGCCGCGAGGACCCCGGCCCCTCATGGGGAAAGGTGGACGGAAATGCATGGGAAAAGGTGGAGGGAACATCATCGGATGAGGCGGTGGGCCTGGTGGTAGAGGCATCATGCCGCCCCCTGGACCCATTGGAGGCATTGGCCCCCCACGACGGGAGCGAGATGACTCATGATCTACCTCTCTACTATCAGATCGACTTCTACCCCTCCTTTCTCTCTCTCTACTTCTGTCTATACTCCTGTCTCTGCTCCTGTCTCTACTCCTGTCTATGCTTTCGCTTCTGTCTCTGCTAAGTTTCCTCCCTGCTTTTCTCTCCTGTTTGGTCCTGTTATCTCCAATTTGGCCATCTCGTACAAAGCCTGGCTGGCGTACGACACCTGGCTGGCGTACGACACCTGGCTGACGTGCTACACATGGCTGACGTGCTACACCATGCTGGCGTCCTGCACCTGGCTGGCGGCTCATGGGCCTCCTATTTCCCTGACCCCTCCCTCTGAAATGTTCAGAGGGTGGACTGTGGAGACGGTCTCCTGGTTCTTGCCAAGCTCTCATGCGGTTAGCATTGAGAACCCGCTCCATGACACTTGTTGCTCCAACCCTTAAAAAAATATATTGACATATTTTTTAGAATAATAGTCTTAAGACAGATACACCAAAAACATGTATAAATCAAACATTACCCCAAATAGCCATAGATCAAATATTACCCCAAATAGCCATAGATCAAATATTACCCCGAATAGTCATAGATCAAACATTACCCCCAATTAGCCATAGATCAAACATCTCCCTGAAACATCACAAATCAAACATTGTATCAAATAGCCATACATGAAACATCACCTCAAATAGCCACAGATCACACTTCACCCCAAATAATCATAAATCAAACATTACCCCAAATAGCTGTAGGTCAAACACTACCTTTAATAGTCATGGATAAAACATCGCCCCACATATAGATCAAACATTACCCAAAAGCCTATAATGCACACCAAATATTAAAATTTTAGAAATTTATTCCTGAAAATTTGCCTTGTCAAAGTCTATGGATTTTTAGATATTTACAAGCAACAACTGCAATTGTTAAAGGCTTACCTTTTTGTGGCTGTTTTTGAATCTGCCTTTTCAGATTCCTCCACTTTCTCATCATCGTCGTCGTCGTCATCATCATCATCCTCTGATGAAGATACCTCAGACGAGGACGGAGATTCCGATGGTTTAGAATTTGTCTTTCTGGCCTCATGGGGTTCCGTCTTTTTCTTCACGGCCGGCTTTGATGTGGTTCTCATGATGATTCGTTTACTGGTCGATGGCACGGCGGAGAGCTTCTGTTTCACTTTATCTTCCTGGTATTCGCTCTCATCGCTGTCTGTGTCTTCCTCATCTCCATCGCCCCCTGGCTTCTTTCTTTTCTTCATGGCACTGTTGACTGCCTTCTTCATGATCACTGCACTTTTCAGTTTCCTTGTTCCTGAAAGCTTTTTCCTGTGAGGAGAAAATCAAGGAGAAACAAGGTGTTTGGTGACAGCGACATTGTGAATAGAACACTCCTTCCATTTGTCTATCAGGCGTGATGTTGACAGTGAATTAATTTAGCAAGCCAATGGTAAAGTTCTGTCACTGACAACTCTTTATAATGACAAAATTTCTGACTCCAGTCACACAATGAACTATTAATTAAATTTTTACTTCATGCAAGTGGGATACATATCTTGGGACTTTTCTCAATTTAAATTCAACCAAGCTGCATCTCTTGGCAAACACGTGCACAATCCATCTATTTATTATAGGATAAAATTCTTGTTCATTTAGTCAGAATCTTGTCTTCTTTGGATGGAAACAAAGCAGTGAAACTCCAGCCACATACAACATTCTTATTCATATTCTTATTATTTCCAATTAAAGCAAATAGGAACACAGCTCTGCAATGTACACAACTTAAACCCATATCATTGATACAAGGACCTAGTAGAAAAGGCATTTACCTGAGTTCTTCTCTTTGTTTTTCTTGCAGCTGTTCCTCTTTAGCCTTGAAATTTTTTAGAATCTTTTCTCGCAGCTCTAGTTCCTGTAGAGGTACAGATGTTAACTTCCATGACCTTGACATGCTGACCAAATCATTTTTTAATGTTAGGTTGTTGTTTTTTGTCTAAATTTAAGAATAAAATTCTTCTGCAGAATCCATTCATTACTGTGATTTCAAGTCAATGCCAAACGGTGAGATAGTTATTCATCTGAGATTTAGTTACTGATGCCAACACAGCACCTCAGCCAACAAATACAAATACTAATGTCGAAATAGTTTATGGGACAGACCAAAACTGGTTTCACTTCCCTTAATATTTCGTTATAATGTACATGCGTGGGAAAATACCTTATTTTAAGTATAGAAACTTCAGTACCTTGCAGCAACAACGTGATAGAACTAGAATTGTTGGGAGCTTACCTGCAGCTGCAGTTTCTGCCTTTTCATTTTCTTCTCCTCCGCTTTTTTCATCTCGTCCTCAGCACGACGTTTCTTCTCCTCTTCCACTTGTTGCTTTCTCTCCTCCTCCAGCTCTTTTTCCTTCTGCTCCAGGTATTTCTTCACTCGAATCACCTGTTGAAATAATCAATGCTCAAGCATGAGTAAAGCAGACTTCATGAAAAGCAAAGCAAGCTCTTGGATCATGTTAATTTTTTTTCAAGCAATATCTTGGAAAAACTATGTTAGCTCTGATGGACATTGAATGTCTGATCACTAATACAATGGTGAGATTTGCCTTATGATTTGATATACTTTATTATTGATAAAGGTTACTTGATTGTAAGGCTAATGATGACAAACAACTTCAAGCTATGCTGTGCCCCATCGTAAGTCACAACAGTAACAGTAACTTGACTGGAACTTCTTCACTAAGATTAATACAGTGCTATTGTTTTGTAAGAAAACAACAACTTAAGTAAGTTTCCAAACAAGTTGTCTGGCCTTCAATTTCCCAACAACTACATTTAAGCCTTTCCTATATTGTTGTGCAAGAGCGAGCTAACTTCTTACAAACATAAAATTATTGTAAGAGTCTAGACTTATTGCAACTAAAGTACTATCTAACCTTTATCCGCTCAAACAGTTCAGACAGTAGTCTCAGCGACTCTAGCTTCCTCTGGGCTATTAAGAAGCGTCTTTCTTCTAAAGCAATTTTATACTGCATTCTCTCTTCCTCCTCTCGCTGCTTTTTCTCTATTTTCTTCCTGCGTCTTTTCTCCTCCCGCTCTTTCCTTCTATCTTCTTTCCTCTGAATTTTTTCTTGTCTTTTTCTTTCCTTCTCTCGTTCCTCCTCCTCCTTTTTGCGCCTGTTTAGATGAACAGAAAAGTAAACTTTGAGAATTTATTTGTAAATTATAAATTTTGCGCTTCATATAACTATTAAGAAAGGTCAGAATGTTATCAAATTTTAACTTTTCTAGCCACAAATCTAAATTATTCTCAAGTACCTTTCTTCTTCTCTTTTTCTATCCTCCTCCTCTCTCTCTCTTCTTGCTCTCTCAAGTCTTTCTCTTTCTAAGGCCTCAAGTTTCTCTCTCTCTATCCTTCTACGTCTGATATTTTTCTCAGATAAGTGCTTGGTTTTATCAAAGTCAACCTGTGGGATGGGTATGTACGAACAAAACACAAGAAAACAGTGTTAATATAGTTTACAGTCTCCTTTTTTAACAATAGGCTACGTCCAGAAAATGTAAGAGCAAAAAAAATCTTGAAGGAAACATCCTTTTCATTTTCTTTTCTTTAACAGATTAAATTGTAAATACTTCAAACCTCACAGAACCTCACTTTTTTTTACACTTGGATGCACCAAAACAGCCAATGTTAATTTCTGCGTTAGTCTAAAAATTTCATAATACTATATATGAAAACAAATTTACATGTAGTACGGCTGGCAAGTTAGTTCAAGAAACATTACAAAAAAATAATAAAGCTAGTTACTGCCTCAATGAGACATGAATGAAATATGTAATGTCCAGGATACATTAAGTATAGAACTATGACCACTCTCAAAATGTTGTAAGCAAAACTATGTCTTGGTATCCCATGAACTAACTTGGTTCTAGTAAATAGATGAGGTTCAAAGATAAATACAGTAGAGGGAAACCAGACTTTCTCCTCTTCATAGCTTACCTTGATGACAGCAGTGAGAGCCTTCTCTTCACCTTTGTATAAGAGTTTCATCCCCCTCAGTGAATCCATCGCCTTGACAAAACTTATATAATCCATGTACTGAATGTAGCATTCAAAAGTCAGATCTTGACCATAGGAAAATGTCTGAATGGAACTCTTCTTTAAATTAGCACAGATCTGGAAAATAGAATTTAAAAGCATCAGTATTGATTATAATTTTCATTTTATTTTCTAAATTCCCAGACAGATGTTTGTAACTTGGGATCAACACCTAGATGGGGTGAGGGCAACTAAAACATACAAACAACCCACTTATCCTTAAACCTACTATAGAGTGCTTACAATCATTGAACTAACGAAAAAGAGTCTATGGATTTATCAAGCTACTAATAGGGGATCCTTGGTACATTGAAAATACCCTGGTCGAAAGTTATCTTTTGTTGTGTGATTGCAAGAAAGACCCATATTTAAACTTACCTCTTTACGATAGGGATCCAGCATTGGAATGTCTATACACCGTATTTCTCCAAATGTCTGAAACACTTTACGAACTGTTGCCTCGCTGGGCTTAAGTTCTTTACTGTTGGGCTCCTTATCTGACTGTCTTGCTGCAAACCAGATAGTTGGTAAGTCTTTCAGGTGCACCGTGTCAGGACGCTCTCCTGGTCTCATCTCATTCATGTTGTTGGCATCTCTAAAATAAGAGTCCCAATCATGACGAGATGGAAAACTGATCTTGGCCTCGGCAGCTCTGACCTGAACCAGATAAATTGGTATGAATTCAACTTGCAACAGTTTCAACTATAGCTCTATGTCAACATTTTTGTTTAAACAGCACCTAGAGCTTAAATTTTAGGTCTTTACCAACATGTGCCCTGCAGCAGGTGTGGAGCAAAACATTAAAAGTTTTCAATTAAATGTGATAAGACAGGACATCTAGCTGACTTGGTGCAAATCAGTAACTTATTTATAACTGAATAAACACCTACAAATGGTTAATAGATGATCTTTAATGTGTTTTATTTATTTTTAGCTAACACTTCAATTTTTTGTTTAAAATGTGCTCTTTTCTGTTATATTACTGTTATAATGCAGACATAGGATGTCTTTGGAAAGACAGGATTCTGCAAGGACACCGAAAAATAAACATTTTGCACTGTTCTAGATCATCATTTATTTTAAGAGCGGGAAACTATGGCTCGCTAGCCAATTTTGGCTCAATCTCTGTTTTGCATGGCTTGCAGTCCTTTTAAAAAAAATTAATAATCATAATAATGATAAAATTAGAGAGAAAAAATTAAAGTGTAATTTAAACTTTCGATTGCAGATGTCCATTTTCTTTATAAAAATAAACACTTACTTTAAGAATTTCTGTGAAGCCACTGAGTTTTATTGTTTTTCCATCCAGCTTCAGAATAATATTGTGAATTCTACTCTTGTTTTCAATCTCTCCTTCCAAACGAATGAATTCCAAGGTGCTTTTGAAGATTTTCAAAGTTAGAAATACTTCTGGCCTCACCATGTGTTTCAGCTGAGCAGAAGAAAAAAAAATTCTGTTTAATGTACAAACTTGAATCTTTGTAATATCCAAGCAAAGCATTAAAAAGTTGACGTTGGCAATAATTTTAAGCATAAAGAATATTTATAGAGTTTTATACTTGTTTGTATCCTCCAATGACGAGAAGAAAAAAAAACCAAGCAATACCAATTAATGGCTAGAGAATATGGTGAATAAATATTTAGACTGTAGCAGTAACCCACTCTGAATGGCGAGAGTATAGTTTAAAACAAACAAATAATATACCAAAGAAAATCTGCACTAATAACTATTATAAGTGTTAGAAAACAGGGCCGAACCTTTTCCATAACTTCCCAGTTCGAGATGGTTTTTCCTGCAGTTTTCAGCTGAGGCAGTTGTACACAGATGTTCACTTTAGCTACTGGTTTCAGATACAAACCCTGTGGTTCAAATAGTTCTACTGCCTCAGTGGTGTCTGTACACACTGTGGTATTGGCCATGATGTGTTTAATCGTCAGTGGCTTTTCAGATAAAAGCAACCAAAAAAAAACTAATGAGTCCAATAAAGAAAGAAACCCGGCTAAATATAAAAAGTCTTGCTGTATCTCTTGTATGTCATTTATAGCACTTAAACCTCAACATAACACCTGCGGACCCATGAGAATATAAGAAATATTGCAGGGACAGTTGAAATAAGGATAAATATTTGCAGACCATTAAGGTAGGAAAATGGTTATTTTCAACTAGTGTTAATTTTTTTTAAAGCCAGCAAACCATCTGTAAACAAATGGTCATGTAATGTATTAATTTGATCATTTGAGCCTACTAAACTTAATACAAATAATGTCTCAAGGACCAGCAGAATTTTTCTGAAGACCATTTTTCAGTGGATGAAAACCATTGATCTATAAAATGAAAAGATGTGTATTATTGTTACTCAAGCAAATTTATTAAAATTTTATATCAATTTTGCATGAAACGATTTCACCAATTTAATTTTTTTTTACATTTTATTGAAATTATTGTAAACTTGCTAACAGATATAGATATATGCCTGGACTAATAGATTATAATTATAATTTATTAATAAAAAATAATATATTATGGGGGACCATTTGTTGTCAGGTGAAAAGCATCCCCAAGCTAAACAGTAATACAGCCCCAATCTTAGCCAAATGTAGTGTATTGACTGATAACTGATGATGATATGCAGTGCCAAAGGATGAGGAATGTTTTGTTGCAATAGCTCAAGAAATTGCTAAGTGGGTAAAAGTGCAGTTCAGATGCGTATATCATTTCTGGTCAAATTTTGTATTTTCGCATGTAAAATAATGTGAATTTTTTATTGTATTTTTTAAAGTAAAATTCCATCTTTTTGTTGGAATACAACATTTTAACAAATTTTATGAGATAAAAAAATTACTTTTTTATTGATCTTTTGTCTTTTACCGAGCCATTGTGGTAAATCAAGGATAACTCTTCCGTCTTGAAAGATACTTTATAAAAGTTGCCCAATTGGTTGTATCTTGTTGTATTTATTTTATAACTTTACAATTAAATATAACCGGAGTTATAGGGAACTCTCATACTTAACATATGTAGCCATTTTACAAGCCACATTGCAATTTTTACATTCCATTTCGTTCTTCAAAGGGGAGCCCCTTGCGAGAAATTCCATATTTGTATTAACTTTATTTGTTGCCTCACAAAATGTGCTCGCATAAACCAAAATTTTTTTGAGCATACTAACTTATAGGTGGATAAAAATCTGGCCAGAGGGTTATAAAAACAAATAAAAAAAACAAAAGATGGGGCTATGATATGTAACTTTGATTGGGGGATGTTTAAGAAGCTTTAGAAATCAAAAAAAAAGAAGAAAAAAAAGCACTGTATAATTCAGCATTAGTATTAGTTAACTATAACTGCCTGTATTTAATTAATAAAGAATACACATAAGTTTACATGAAAAAATACGAAATGCGTTAAGAATGAATATACGCGGTGAGCCCAGCCCTAGGCTGGGGTACCGCGCTATATAAGACCACTTATACTTATTATTGCACCTGAACTGCACTTTTACCGCTAAGTAAGTGTTTCCCCTCCTAGGCCTAATCAATTAGTTAGACCATATTTATATAAGTTCAGTGTAATTAAACTAATTATGAGTTATGAACTATAATTTTTATTAGTTGTGGAGAATTTAGGCATAAAAAAATAATTAAGTTAGCCTCTAACTTATAAGTTATAAGCCTGCCTGCCTGAAACTGACGTTTTCAGGCAGGAAACATAAATCTTAATAATCTTATCAGCATATAATAACTATTTGAGTACATCCTCAGGCCAAAAAGTTAAAAAAGGTGAGTAGTGTTTGAGAGAAACAAACCCAGAAAGTTAAGTCCTAAAGAGTGATTCAT
The DNA here is from genome assembly GCA_964033795.1 of Lymnaea stagnalis. Classification (NCBI taxonomy): domain Eukaryota; kingdom Metazoa; phylum Mollusca; class Gastropoda; family Lymnaeidae; genus Lymnaea; species Lymnaea stagnalis. Next base: position 661,668 of record CAXITT010000420.1, on the reverse strand, counting down.
CTGGCATTTGTGACTGGCCCTGCTGGCCCTGCTACTTCACTCTAATTTGGTCTAATAATCTCACTAATTCTGCTATAAGATATCTTTGGCAAATATAATACGCACTTCTTATGTTGATATTTGGCTTGAACGATTATCATTTATCAATGACGCAGACGGTTACCTAGGAATTACTGAAATTTTTGAAAAAAGATACATTAAAATAATCAAATTGAAAAACTACTTGTACTTCGCCATAATAATACGAGGATTGGTAAGTACCACAATCTCTGTTGTTTTCTCCCCCACAGAGTGACAGGGGTTATTTCCGTTTCCGCTATGCGTTTTATGCCAGATTCTTTTGCAACAGAAAACATCTTTTTAACAAAAAGAGAAAAAAAAAGTTAACAACTATGACAACATTAGAAATAACATTTCCTATATTATTTAGTTCTACTCTATGGCAAATGTTCAAAACGTCTCGAGGCTTTAAAAACTTTGATATGATACAAATGAATACAAATCTAAGGGGAAAATGTATGTCTCAGGGGTGTCTACATGCGGAAAGTGTGTGTGTGTGTGTGGGGGGGGGGGCAGTTGCAATCCTCCAATCTGATTTAAAGTTGGGGAATAAAATCCAACATGTCGAGCTTCGAATTTCTCCAGATAACAAGATTAATATGGGAAATACAAATAAAAATGCTTTTTTTTTTTTTTTTTTTTTTTTTTTTTTTTTTTTTTTTTTTTTTAAATGTTTAGCTGAGGATTGAATCCTAATCCAAAAGTTTTATATACACTTTTTGATACTTGCATCTATCAATCGCTATGTCTTTTTAAGACAAAAGCAAACTGCATAATGTCTAATTAATGTAATATTATCCTAACCCATGCAACATTTCCTGTGTGAGAATTTAGCACATGGCAGGAGAGTTGGCCTATTATACATATTTGACGTACATTCGCTGGTTGTAGGCCTATACTGTTTTATCAATAGCTTGTAAGCACATTGCAGTATGTGTAACCAGAGCGATATACGGTTGCGTGTTATGCTCACCTACACTGGTATCTAATTTCATTTAAGAATTCAGTGAACGGCTGTATGTTCAACCATCAAAATATCATTGTCACAATTCAAATTGACGGAGCTGACATGTGATTAAAACACTGCCAAATATAAGAAATGATGAGAAATCGTCCATTACTAACACTTGCATACTACATACAAAGAAATATATATTATTATATTATATTGATAGAGCGTCTAAAGGGACAGCACTGAACACTGACACCGGCGCGCTCTAGGGATGCGTTTGAAACTTTGAATTAAAAAAAACTCAGAGCGCGCCTTAAGTGCGGACTTTCTAGCTGCTATCATCTTCGCAGGGAGTAGCCAGGTGCTGCTCTATCGTAGCAATGGGCATAGTAGTAGCTGATTTATGATTTTCAACTTGCGGAGCTGATCTACCAGACAACTCAACATCCTCCTCATCTGACATTCAGCACTTGAAATAGAAGCATTGTCGGTGTGAACAATAATTGCCCTACGCTCTCTCTATCTCCTTGCAGCTACTGGCATTAGTCGAATCCTTTTTTGTTGAGTAGCAGGTGCTAATTTCTTATGCTCAAGATGGCATTGTCGGTGCTGTTGAACATGCTTTTTCAAAATGACTTGTGATGCAAAATACATGTTGCAGATTTTACAAATCCATTCAAGCAGCGATGTTTTTATAGTTACTCACTCTACATTCATCTAATTCTCAAAATATCCTAGAGTATTCCTACGCTATCAATATCATTTATCTTGACTGCACATGACACTTGAACCGTGTCCTGTGTCCATACCTGCAACATGACCGCAACGCGAACTATTGCCCTAGTCATTTGCGACAAACAGAATCTACAGTTGAAGAGAGGCAAACTTTGACTTCTCTTGCATTAACTAAATTTGTTAACATTCTGAACAGCCATCTGCAGTGCACAGACAGACGCACATTAAATAAATCTTATATTGTTAAAAGCCTAAAAACTACATGTCTATTTAAACTCATTTACACTTATAATTTTGTTTTAATAATGTAACAACCAGTCAATTTTTAAGATTGAAATTTTAATAGATAAAACATGATTGTTGACGTCAACTAATCTAAACCCCCTCCCTCCCCCTTGTCAACAAACTGTCAAACATTTTCACCCCCCCCCCTATTTTGTTGACGTAATTAACGGACGCCCTCTTATTTTTTTTTTTTAAAGTTCTATTTTTAAACCCACTCAAGCAAAATCTGTCAAATTTTTCATTTGGTCTCACCCCTTGAGAGGATGTCATCTGAAGGGTCCTCACCTCCCGCAAGCCCCTAATTACGATGTTTCTCAAAGATGTTAAGACTGGGCTTAGCTTAAACTGGAATGATAGCCAAAGCGCCTTAGCAGAACTGCTAAGATTTGTTCATCTTAGTGTTACGTTATTATGAAACATAAGGTGAATGTGGCTAATTTAGTTATTTATGTTCTTTTAAAGTCGTGATCAATATTCATTTTTAAACAATGCTTCTCATTATTTCCATCACTCCTGCTTTGTTTTAATAGAATCATTATATTATGTACGGGTTTTAAACGACCCAGGAAGTAGGTGTGTTACTTCAAGAACTCTTCAGGGTTGAAAATTTTGCTGTGCTGGAAGCAAGCGATTTGTCGACACATGCAAAAAATATTCTTAAGTTTGGATTTCCTATTTGTAAATAGGAGCATTTGAAAACACTTATCATGGCATCAGTGTTTTCGAATGTTCAGGCTGAAATAGCGGATGATTTAATTAACAGGTTTCCTCAGGAATTTGATTTCGATGCAATGTTGAGGAAGGTTTGTGAAGATGCTGGCGTCGCGATTGACCCGATTATGGATAAGGCCGAAAATGGGGTCGTTCATTCATCAGAAACTACTGAGAAACCATCAAAATATAGGTTAAAGGTAGTTTTTCAAAATTTATTTTTGATTATATTTTAAAATATTAAATTTTAAAATTGTTTTCAATGGAGAAACTGAGTAACTACTGTTGGGACAAACTGTTTTGGGATATATAACTAACCTTATAATGATTTAAAATACCCCTGCAGGAAATGGACTCAACCATTGTACTGTAAACGCGAAAATAAAATGGCGAAGCTATGTGAACTGTGTCATTAACACTAATTAATGAAACATACACAGACCCTATAGTGCCCATAGCATAGAGAGGCCTATAACTATTAAAATAAAGTGTCCCCCAGATAAGACATTTCTCACTCACCACATTGCTCTGATTAGATGAGACATTTGTTATGTTTAAGTTTAATATTTTAATTTTAACAAGACTACCTTCCAACTCTAGCCCCCCCCCCTCTCCTAGGCATATTCATATTAAATGATATTTTATTTTTAAAATATTTATACTATTGATATTATATTACTTATATTATGTATAATATTATGTAATGTAATTATAACATAAATAATGATATTATATAGTCTAAAAATGTCGGCCTACTTACACTAATTATAATATAACTACTTAGGCTTAGGCCCCAGTAACTAGTCAATATTAAAATATACTTCTATTACTACTACTTAGACTACTTAAACTTTAAGTAATTAATATAGTCATACTTAAGTCTATAGTATAGTCTAGTCTATTCAATATTGTATATCATATGCCATAGGTTATTAGCGTTTGCTAGACCTAGACATGTTTTTTAATATATACAGTATGCATTATTTATAATATATCCATTAGACCTGGGCCTGGGCTATTTGAACTGCATTTGCAATCACTGTCTTAATTCAATCATAAAAACATCTAAGCTAAGATAAGGTGAAAATACAATATACAATGAGTAAAACAAAGTAGGGTTAAACCTGAAAAAAGGAACGCAACAAAACAACGAACAAACAAAAAAATACAAGAAAGACCCTCCCCACAAATAAAAACAATACACTTGAATGGGTATGTCCCTTTCTTTGCCTTGCGCTAAAAATAAATAAATATCATTTGGCATTTGGTTTTACCCATCCTTATAAATATAAGCAAAAATCATACATACTTTTAATATAAACAAATATAAATAGGCGCATCTGTCAAATTTTGATTTCTTTATTCCTTAGAAATATTCTTAATATTCACTCATCACTGGTGTAGGAAAACCATAGCTACACCACTGATAGTAGTGATAGTCAGTCATCTATTCCTTTGGGTACTTAAGAATAAATTTGTATTAAAAAACTTTAAGTTGTTATTTCAATTCGACTCATGCCATAAGTTTGGGTTATGAACTCATTACAAGGATATTATAAGTTGATAATTTATGGATGGCCCATAAGTCCCAAAATAGTATCAAATTATCTCACAGACACTGGTGATCAGTAGTCATACCATCATAACTTCAATATTTATGTTACAGACTACCCTCAAACTTTTAAAATCGTACAATATCATCACAATATTGTTCAATACATTATCTTAATAGATAGTAAAAGAATAAACATGCAGTAAATATATAATGGCTACACCTCAAAATCGTACATTGGACGCCAAAATCGTAAGAGTAAACAGGTCTGAAGTTATAGTAAATTGCATAAGCGGAAAATAAAAATATATGTAATGGTTGCTAGCTATGAAGGAATTTTATTTGCATAAATAAATTTTTATTTTAAAATTTTTAAAATATGTAACAATATTTAAGTTTTATTCTAATTCAAACCTTTGCATCATAAAAATACTTGGTTAAGTTGAGCAATTGTGAAGCATCAGCATTATTACCACACATTTATTTGTACCTTTGTTAGCAATTACAAAGGCACTAATTGTTAATTGAAACAGTTTTATCCATCATTAAAATATGTTTAATTTAACATTGCATGGAATATGTTTTTTTGTAAACATGGTAGCATATTATGTCAGCACTCATGATAAAAGAATATATGTTGTTCATCCGTCAAGATCGACAAGGACCATCTAGTCATCTATTTGAAGTGGGGGGGGGGGGGTGGCACAGTGAGTTCGTAGGTGGCTTGGTAGCAAGAGGTAGGTAATAAAATTCACTCTATATTTTTTTGTGGTAAGCCTAAATGTGTATTATTCTTATTATTTATAAAAGAATATATGTTGTTTATCCGTAAAGATCGACAAGGACCATCTAGGCATCTATTTGAAGTGGGGGGGGGGGTGGCACAGTGAGTTCGTAGGTGGCTTGGTAGCAAGAGGTATGTAATAAAATTCACTCTATATTTTTTTGTGGTAAGCCTAAATGTGTATTATTCTTATTATTCACAGGGCCTATGGCTTGCCATGGAAAAAGCCTATAAACATCTTGTTACAACGCTTGCACTGTACGGCACAAGGATACCTGATGCAATAACAGAGCAAGTCAGTAGCCACGTCGATGGCTCTGGCTACAACCATGAAAGTGCTGGGGAGCCTGAGGGGGTGAATGAAGATGAAAGTGACAAAGACTATCAGCCGCATGTAAGAAACATTCTACAAGACATATTCAGGGATACTAAAAGACAGAGAAGGCCTAGGAAATCCCAGAGACAAAGTCGAAAAGTTATTGGGGAGTGGGCAGGAATCAGTTTTGATGAAGATGATGACTTGGAAGAGTCGGAATCAAAACCTGCGGTAGAGCCTGCAACTGATGACTCCATTGAGAAAGGGAATGAGGATGATGATGATGATGATGACGACGAAGAAGATGGTGATACCACCATAGAAGGGGAGAATGAAATTAATGGGGATGGAAATGATCCAGAATCTAGAGAGGAAGAGGAGGTTAAGCCTCAAAAGCGGGGTCGACCTCGTAAAAATTCATCACCTTTCCACTTAACAAACAAGCAGCAGACGATTAAAAAGAGGGGACCTTATAAAAAACGTCTGGTTGTTGTTCCAATTTCATCAGTGAAACCTGGTGAAGTGCCAGTGGTTCGAAGGAGAGGCCGTCCAAAAATGTACAATGATGAAGGCAAGTCAGACTTTCCATGCTCTGACTGTAGTTTCGTTGCAAAAAAACGAGCCAAACTTCGGAGCCATAGGCTGCGCATGCATCTGGCATCACCCACAAAATGTGATCTTTGCAACAAAGTGTTCCCCAATAAACGTTACATGCTTCGTCATCGGGCATCGCACGTTGCACCACAGCACTGCTGCGATGTATGTGGTAAGATGTACAAAATCAGGAAAGCCATGTTGGAACATAGAAAAACCCATGACACCAATTTCAAAAAGACCAAGGTCAAATGTGAAATGTGCCCGAAATCTTTCTGCAACCGTTACATTCTAGAATGCCATATCCGGGATATTCACATGGGTCAGAAGAAAAGCTATTTGTGTTCAACCTGCGGGAAGAGCTTCACAACTAAGCACTCACTTGCAGAGCACACCAACGCACACACAGGTGTTAAACCCCATGTGTGTGAGCACTGTGGTAAGTCCTTCTCATATGAATCCGCACTGAGAGACCACAGATACACACACGTAGATGCAAAACATTTCTGGTGTCACCACTGTCAGAAGGGCTTCAGCCAACGCTCTGGGCTGAAGATGCACATGCGGATTCACAGGCAGCACAAAATGTTTATCTGCACAGAATGTGGGCGGGGCTTCACACAAAAGCAAGCCCTCCAGCGGCATGAGAGGGTTCACAAGGGGGAGAAGCCGTTTGTTTGTAAACACTGTGGTCGCTTTTTCACCGATGCCTCCATTATTAGAAGGCATCTTATTCTTGTCCACAAGATTCACAAAGATGCCAACCACTGGCGGGAAGACATTGTGTGTACAGTGAAAGCTCAGAATGAATACCAGGTGCAGAAAGTTGGTGAGGAGAACAGTATTTCAGATGTTGAAAAGGAGAAAGATGAACTTCTGAAAGCTGTTGGTACACAACCTCGTTCCAATCTGAAAGGTCCCAGTCGGGCATTCTCTAGGACTTACCCAAGGAGGGTAGCCCTTCTTGATGAGGAGGGCAATGTTATTGCCCCCCCAGAGTTGCCCCCACGTGCTTCCATACAGCGTTCAAAAAGTAGTGAATCTGGATCATCGACAGGTCCATCAAAATCACTGGGAACAAATGCAAATAACACAACATTAATTTTAGCTACAGAAAACAGCTCAGATTTGGACTCTAGCTCTCAGGTATTGGCTCAGAGATATGTGGAGGGCACTCAGTGGGATGCACTGACAGGGCAGCTGGGCAGAGGCACCTCCACTCACATAGAACACATGATATTAGATGATACAGCTCAGCATGAAATCCAGCGTGGTATTGAACATGTTCAGGGATTACACAAGATTATAAAATATGAAAACTTACAACCTGGCATCGTGCAATCAGCAGCTCATAATATTTTGTCTCATTCTCAGTCCAGCCAGAGCCCCAGCTCTAGCCCCATTTCATTTGCATCTCAGCCAACAACCCACGCCAGAGTTCTAGAAACCACATTTGAAACAATAAATCCTCAAGCGGCTCACACGGGAAGTCAGTATTATGATGGACGTACCAGCAGCCACACCGGCGCTCCGTGGTCTTCCGTTTTCTATTACTCTCAACTGGCCAGCCAGTTTGGCATGAGTATTAATCCAGAGTATCCTTATGTTGGGGGCACTGTGACCAGCAGTCCTACAACAACCCACCTGACACAGTACACCACTCATTCCCCATCGACTCACCAGGCCGCTCCTACAATCATCCTCCAGCCACCAACACATCTCTCTCACATTGAGAGCTCTAAGCCTGATGAGCTTCACAGCCTGCCCAATAATTCAGGTCCATCCAGTCTCAACCCGTCCCTTCACCAAAGCTCCCAAGACCTTGTCAGACATGTGACAGGGGGCTTAAAGCTCTCGCCAAATGATTCCCTCCATCCAACAGAGCTGATACTCCAACAGGGGCTGCAGAACAGCCCTACTCCAGATGTCCACCATGTTAACCTCGACCACATGGCCTCAGCCTTAGGTGATGCACAAAGCATAATGGTCCGTCATGTCAGTGATGGTAGGCAGTCCTCTCCTGGCATTCCAACTCGGAACTCTGCTCTCCTAAATTTGAAACACAAATAAGATAAAGATGTTTTCAAGCAATGCAATATGTTCAAATAATGCTTACACGGGGTGTTAAAATTTCCAAAATACACCTGTTGCCTATTGTACATACAGTTAAATTGTTGCCTATTGTACATACAGTTAAATTTTTGCCTATTGTACATACAGTTAAATTGCATCTTTAATATCTTAAAGGAAATCACAGGATTTTATTTTATTATTTTTTTAAATTCTCTTTATCTATGATCAATTGTACTCAATGGCCTGCCTGAGCAATCGTTAAAGATTCCATCTTCGTCCTAAATGTTACAATATTTAATGTGCACTTTTAAAAACAAATCACATCTGGTGTCAGTCTCCTTCCATTTAAAACATATGTTAAAGTTTTGTTGGTTTGTGATAATTGAATTTATTTCTGATGTTATAAACACATAATTTTGAAGGGGCTATTAAAATGATTCATGTTAAATTTGTAAAAGTTTAAGCTATAATTTTGAGAAAATTATAACCAGGCCTTTGCTCCTTTCTAGTCAACCATGCACGCAAATGCTGCTGTATTACTGTAGACAGCTTTTAAAATCCAATCTCATGGAATTATGTAACATTGCGTGTGACATCCTTTCATGGTTACATATTTAATGATTTTCTTATCACCTTAGCACATTCCACCCCATCCATTAATTTCTTTAATTTAGTGTCTTAAGCAGTCAGTGAAGTGTGTTCCTTTTCAAGATTTAAATACTCATCATTACTGTGTGTTGAGATAAGATATGTTTCAGCTCAATATGTTTGTCCTTGATATTTTGTAATTATTACAATAGATGATGAATATGGTTATGTTAAAAAGAGGTAATGGACTTCAAATTACACTATAATCTTTGATTCCAACTACTGACAGCGGAGAAACTTAAAGTTTAGCTAAGCCTATTAGGCCTTGGGTTTATTGCCAAATTTCACCTTTGTTGGGGCATTAGAGTTGAAGAAAGTTGGGCCATTTTCAAAAAATGCTAGTCATAAAATTTTGTAAAAGAGCTTATATGTTACCCTTTGGTGAATGAAAGACAGGGGATAACTGAGCTCATTGAGACATCAGAATTCTTAAAGTAGAAAAAAAAACGAATTGCATTGTGGTAATACTCTTGCTAGCTATAATGTTAAAAATATATATATAGTTATATTTGTTCAAGTTTAGCTTGATAGTTATTATCTCAAACGTTATTAAAATTATTGCACTTAAATTTTTAAAAATTTAAAGTGTTGCAGCCAGTGTACAGGTTTCTTGCAATTGACTTAAAGAAAGGGATATGTTGATATTAACATGAATGTTTAGTGAAAGAGCATACGTCTGGTGGACTATGACTATGTAGGGCTTAGTTAGATATTTATGTCTGGGCAGGATGTCTGTCTATACTACACATATGAATAGCCATAATACCTCTTTGGGATTTGACATTGTGAGATATTTTTGTTCTCTTGAACATGGTGTCAACACTGGTTTATATATATGTATATATAATATATGTGCATCAGATTTCAGGTAGACTGATATAAATAATCAAAATATTTTGTATGTAACACCTGCACAATGTTCACACCTGCATTTATGTGTTGAAATGGCTATGTGTATATGCATTTTGTATAGCAATGGATAAACAGATGTGTAGCTAACTTGGTATGCACAACAAATCCTATACCTTGGCCTACCTCACACATCATCCTCTTTTTAAAACTGTTGTGCTGTCTTCTCTTTTGCTCTTTTGTCTTATTTTATACAGACATCTGCAGTGCAGATTCATTTGAAGCACCTAACCCCACACTCCATTGTTTTAAACAGGACACACAAAAGCATAAAACAAGTAACGACAACATGTTAACGTCTCATGGTTGTCTGTTATACACGTATAATTTTTTTTAAAGAAGTTTTTAAACATTTGTCTCAGATAGATTGTAACTTTCTTAAACTTATACTTTTTAGTCAAGAAAAATTGATGAATCATTTTTAAACTAGAAAATATTAGTAAGTCAATGTCATCTTGAGGAATGAAAGGACATCTATCTTAGTTTGGCCTTCACTGCCTGGTTATTTTGAAATTTATATGTGTTTCAGTTAGTAAAAATATTTGGCTCATATAGTCTGTATTTAAAAACTGCCTGGCACTTTGTTACACCAAAGCTATTTTAATTTTTTTTTTTTATTTTATAATTACAAAGTTTTTTATAAATGTGTAGGAAAGTAAAGGAAGTCAAGATTAATTTCCCCAGCCATGCACCATATACAGCCATTATTGTTGATTTTAAAAGGTTTAGTTTGTGCTCGGTGTTCAGAGATTCTCTGATGTTACTTCTCCACCGGAAAATCCAAATTTAAATGTTATTTTATTTAAATTTGAAAGAAAGAAATAAAAATCCATCCAGTAAAGATGTTTAGAGACAAAAAAATATTGCAAAGATCACAAACTTTAGTTACCCTGTTCATAAGTGCATCCCACAGTGAAGATGTTTAGAGACAAAAAAATATTGCAAAGATCACAAACTTTAGTTACCCTGTTCATAAGTGCATCCCACAGTAAAGATGTTTAGAGACAAAAAAATATTGCAAAGATCACAAACTTTAGTTACCCTGTTCATAAGTGCATCCCACAGTAAAGATGTTTAGAGACAAAAAAATATTGCAAAGATCACAAACTTTAGTTACCCTGTTCATAAGTGCATCCCACAGTAAAGATGTTTAGAGACAAAAAAATATTGCAAAGATCACAAACTTTAGTTACCCTGTTCATAAGTGCATCCCACAGTAAAGATGTTTAGAGACAAAAAAATATTGCAAAGATCACAAACTTTAGTTACCCTGTTCATAAGTGCATCCCACAGTAAAGATGTTTAGAGACAAAAAAATATTGCAAAGATCACAAACTTTAGTTACCCTGTTCATAAGTGCATCCCAAAACATAATTCTATTATCATTTTTTTTTAACAATAATGTTTTTGCAAGATATAATGTATTTTATTATTGAAATGTTGAATTAGGATTTTATTGGCCAGTGTTATTCATTGTTGTGCTATATTAAATGATTGTGATGCTTAGAAAGCTATGAAAGTTTGAAAAAGGCTACGTAGCTACTGTTGATGGGAATAACCAGTGTGGTTCAGGGCTGGGGTGTGTGCAGTGCATCCCGTTAAATAAAAATGTGTGCAAGTCTGCATACACCTGTTGCCTATCCAAGCCCAAATCGTATCTCAGGGTGATCCTCTAACATCGTTTCACTCCCCTGGCTTGGATTGTGGCCCCTGATTGTCCATATTTAATTTTTTAAGTGTGAATTAAGTATTATCGGTCCAGTTGTTTTGAATGAAAATCAAGGACTACAATATGCACTATGAAATATTCAAAGAATGTGCTACATAAGTCCCCTAACTTGAATATGTCTTGTCCACTGATTTTATTATGTTCTTACCAAAGTGACTGTGACTAAATTGTCACCCATCTCAAACTGTATAAATAATAAGGTTGGGGGGGGGGGGTTTTTATATTTTGAAATAACTAAAGCCAAGCCTAAACTGACCTAAAAAATGTTGGAGTTTGTAATATTGCATTCAAACTCTTGTGTCCTAAATGTAAAAACAACATATTGTGCCAGCTGTAAATGTAAACAAAAGCAATAGTTAAATGTATAGGAACATTTTCCGCATAGTGAGAGCTAATTATATGTATATAGATACATATATTAATGCCTTGCCAGTCTATAATTTTTTAGCATGATTTGATTCTGATGCTTTTACACTAACCTGTAAGAATTTAACATTTCTGGCATTAACAAAAGGTCACAGACTCCCAACATATAATTTAACTTAGAAACTTTGCCTTCAAAATTCTTTTAAATAAACGTAAATATTCATACAAAAATTATACAATGGCGATAACTATAATCAATGATTTAAAAAAAATTCCATGTAAGAAGAGAAGTGCTCCATGAAAGTATGTTTATAGAAAACTGGAGTCTTGGTTGTATGCCTGGGTGTGTAAATATATGTTAGCTCCACATCTTTGCTTGGCACCGAGCGAAGAAGATATAAAGTTGATTTTTTCCATAAACTAATGTTTATATAATCATAATGTTATAATATGATGATTAAAAGTTGGTCAAATGATGTCATTTTAATGTCAGTACAGTGGCCTGCTTGACTTCTCTTGTATTGTACCACTGTATGATAATTATGCAAATGTTATAGCAAACTATAAAATCACTATAACAATTTTATTAGTCTTTCATCAAATTCAAGCAATTAAAGAAAACCGGGCCAGGCTTAGGATGCAGTTAAATTTTGTTTTTGAATTAATATTAAGGCCTCTGAAGAAAGGCAAGTCTATCTGGTGTACAAGATTGGCACTGTCTGGTTTCCACATGACAAACTGTGGCTGGCTGTTGGGAGATAAAAGATCACCTATTAGAATCAGCTTCGAAAGACAAATTTACAAAGAAGATGTTTGGCTTAAAAAACAAAAAGCAGATGACACTGATGTTCTTGCAGTGGATAGGTTGTATGTGAGCTAATGGTTGAAAGTTCAACTGTGTTTTATTAGCTAAACTAGAAGCTGCTGAAGCATCTTTAAGAATGTCTGTAAAATCGACATAGACATTTTTTATTGACCCACACGTTTATCTGATGGCCGCACACCCCCTAAATTCAATGTTTGATACACAGGGCTGTAATTTAGATTTTTATGGCTTTTTTATATTTCCTACAGGTCACAAAATTGTTACTATTTCTATATCAGTTCATCAAAGATATCATTTTTTAATTTAATTTATACTGATTTTTATTGTTCTTTGTTATCGATTATTTAAAAAAAATTTTTTTTACATAAATTCTCATTTCATTGTTGGAAAATGTGATTTGTTTTTTTTTATGCATTTTAAACCTTATTTAGAATGCTAAGTATTTATTTGGTAAAATTGTCTGGCTTTTTATGGGGTTTTTTTGTGTTTGGTTTATTCATTTGTAAAAAAATAACAACAGCACTTTGTATTGAGTTTTTTAAATACACAATTTCACATAAAATGGCAGACTCTTGAATGGCCAGTAGATCAGACAAATTTAAACACCTGCATGACATTATGTTACCACCTTCTCTGTTATATTATGTTACCTTATCTGGTAGTCTAAACTTCCTTAGAAGTCTAATGAATTCTGAGTACAGTGCTTAAAAAAATCAAACAACTAAAACATTTTTTATTTGCATTTAAACTTTCAAAGATTGGTTATGGGGCCAATGTAAAAGTTAATTTCTCTTGTAGCACTCGGCTATTTTTTGTGTGCAGTTGTTGGCCTGGTGGTGCAGTGATAAAGTTCTGATCAAAGCAGAAGAATGAATTTGCTATAATTGTATACAAGCATGTGTTGGTTACATACAGACATGGAATTGAGACTCGTTAAGAGACAGAGGGGCAAATAATTTTTGGGGGATTAAGTGAGCTTTTATTTGCTAAATTATTTGTATCTGATGTGATGTGAACTCAAAGCCAAATGGGATGGGGAGACTCTTGGTATTTCTGTATTTTATTTAGGACTGACGCAAGGCCCAACTATTCTAAATCCTTGAGGTGGGGCCATCGCCTTCATGCCGTCTTCATCACCTCATTATGACCATACCTTTTGTGTGTACACCATTGCCTCAGAGTTTAAATATTTGGGGGTGTGTTTGATTGACAGAATGTTGTACCGTTATCAATTATTATTTGAAATATATCATCATTTAATGAATTGTTCTTACAATAATTATGCCACGTGTCATGTACACTCATGGTGCACAAACTGCAATAAAAAATTCAGCAAAATAGCCATCAGGTTTGTAACTTTTGTTGTGATATTTAAATGGCCATCCTTTCACCTTGCCAATGGGGCTCTAGTTCACCCTTTCACCTTGCCAATGGGGCTCTAGTTCACCCTTTCACCTTGCCAATGGGGCTCTAGTTCACCCTTTCACCTTGCCAGTGAGGCTCTAGTTCACCCTTGCACCTTGCCAATGGGGCTCTAGTTCACCCTTTCACCTTGCCAATGGAGCTCTAGTTCACCCTTTCACCTTGCCAATGGAGCTCTAGTTCACCCTTTCACCTTGCCAATGGGGCTCTAGTTCACCCTTGCACCTTGCCAATGGAGCTCTAGTTCACCCTTTCACCTTGCCAATGGGGCTCTAGTTCACCCTTTCACCTTGCCAATGGGGCTCTAGTTCACCCTTTCACCTTGCCAATGGAGCTCTAGTTCACCCTTTCACCTTGCCAATGGAGCTCTAGTTCACCCTTGCACCTTGCCAATGGGGCTCTAGTTCACCCTTTTACCTTGCCAATGGGACTCTAGTTGACAACCATTGTGTACATCCATAGACAATAAATAAAGAAAAAAATAATTTAATTGTAAAATTATCTACAAATAAACTTTCATGTTTATTTTCATTTAAATTTTATTTCAATGATATGATAGGACAACAGATTTATGTATAAGGTGTCCAATAATTAAAATGTCTCCAGCCTCAGATAGCTGAATGACCCGTCACCATCAGTCGCTCAAACTTTATTTGCTAAGGTACTTTTGATTTCTCATCTCATTTATTCTCTAATAGTCATAGACCAGCTGTCATTCCCTACTGCTAAAAAAAAAAAAACTTTAAAATCCATAAGGTCATTATGTGTTCATTTTAGTTTTATTATTTCCATTTCAGTGTATATAAATATAGAAAATGTACGTACTAAATTAAGAAATAATAGAATTGATAAATTATGTGTCATAGTATTTAGTATTTAACCACTCATTTTATCTCTCTTTCTTACAAAACTGCGGGTCATTGTGCATGCGTTATTTCTTTGACATAGGAAACACTAACATTTAAAACAATAATTTCGAGCACCCCCCTTGCTTGCAGTGTGGAATCGGAACATCAGTTTAGTGTGAGGATTTGTGATTAAAAGAACAATGGCACCATTGACTTTGAAGGATTTTGATCACACAGTGAGCCTGCCACGGCACCTTTCACAGATGATGGCAAGTGTCTCCCACAAATCGAGGTCAATGTCCATGGATTTACATGAAGCTTTTAGACAGTCCTTGAAGCGTTTTTTCTACCCATCAACTGAGGGTTTCCCACTGAAGAGTTCACAGAACATTATTCGTTTGGGAACTCTGATGTCTGGCATTCTTGCGACATGCCCTGCCCACCTGGCTTGTCCTTTCTGTTGGAACGTGTGGATGCTGATACAATCGGCCCATTGGAGGAGCTCTGCATCAGGGATTCTGTCCTGCCATCTTATGCCAAGGCATAGGCAGCGTAGGTGAAGATGGTTTAGCTGTCTAGCATGTCTGCTGAGCACTGTCCACGTCTCGTTAGTTTATAGGATTGATGTTATATGCTTGCACCATATTAAACCTTCAGCTTAGTGACAAGACTGAGACCCCTTCGCTCCCATACACTCCTGCGGAGCCTTCCAAATGCAGAATTTGCTTTGGAAGTTTGGTTATTGGTCTCATCTATTCTTGCTGACCTGGAGAGGGTGCTGCTCAAATATGTGAATTGTTCTAATACTTGGAGAGTTTGTCCCTTCACTGATATTTTAGGTTTTTTGTAAGAACTTGGACATATGCTTACCGCGTTCCTCTCATACATTTTTTATAGTGGATTGGTCAACAATTGGTTTGAAATTATTCCTGTCTGGAAATACTGATGGTAGACCTGAGATATATTGATTTTGAAAATATCCTTGCGTTCTAATGCTTTTACAAGAAGAATGATTCTGTATACCCACAAGATTTCAGAGTAGAAAACGAATTATGTTTATTCTGCATGAATACAGCACACAGAGAATGTTTATACAAATAAATACCATTTGTTCATACACACACATATAAAGCCCAGCAGTTCCTGATTATCATGCAGAACGCCAAAGTTTGTTTGCCTAAACCTTAGCACCTTTGAGGAAATATAAAATTACACTTTAATAGAAAATTTGTTTAAAAACACATCAATTTAAGTACAAAAGTGATTTAAGTTCATTAATAACTTTTGAGAGTTTTCATTTCATATTTTTAACATTGCTCTTTCCACTTATGACCAGTCTTGTCTTGTTCATAAACTAAAACATCCAATTACTTATTAAAATATGAAGTAGCTGGATCAATTTAGATTTTAAATGTGTTATTTCTGAGACAGGTCAGCTTGCAGGCACACAACCTTTGACCATTAAGGGTCCATCCTAATAGTTGTCCAACAATGGCCAGATAGAGGGGCAGACCGATCAACTTGCATGTACACAACCTTTGACCATCAAGTTGCCATCCTCGTAATCATACAAAACTGGCCAAATAAAGTAGTCTATCTGCCTGGCCTGGGTCTTGTTGCATGACCACCAGAGTTGATGGTGGGCAGGGTCAAATCTAGTGTCTGTGACATGAAGCTTCATCTGTGGTTTCTGAATGGCCATCTGCCACGTTAGGGCACAACACTGATGGAGATATCTTTGCACTGATGGGTTGGACAAGGTTGAGAAGATAGGGGAAGAACTGTTGCAATAGGTTTTGGCCAGCTGAAAAAATGAGAAAAATTAAAGTAGTAAAAAATATCACATTCATACATTTGTTAAAAATATCTTTGTATTTGATTTTTACTAATTGATATATCTGTGCTTTTACTCTCTCAACCAGGATTCCTCAAACTGGATTCCCCATTACCCTAGTTTTTTATAACATATCACACCAGAGATTCGACACTTACCATTACAAGATAAAGAAATATTTTAATTCTTATTTATCAAAAACTTGATGTACCGGGTATACAAATATTCTCTGAGATTTGAATATTGTTCCAAGGGTTCTCAGTATGGATAAAAAGGTTGTGAAACATTGCTCCAAACTGAGTTTAGACATATATTTTGGAAACTGAGAACCTTAACATGATTACTTTATTTCAGTGGTTCACATCTGTGATTCCTAAACTTTGTGAACTTGTAAGAGCGAGGACGGGTCTAATTGATTCTCAAACGTGTTTGGGAACACCAGTAACTGCTTTTAAGTATTTAGAATTAGAAGGAATTTTTTTTTCTCTGACCTTAAATTTAATCTAATTCTAATATTTTACTGATCTATAAAACATTTCCGATGTCTTTGATCTGTTCACCAACACGCACAGAGCATATATGACAGAGGTTAAATGAAAAAACATGCACTTCTATCTGTTACAGCACCGCTCATCATCTAACTAGAAGTATGAACAACTCATGATGTTTTTTTTTATTCACACCAAGAACAACAGAAAAACCACATGCGAGAGAGAAATCCCCACCTCAGCCACCTGGTCAGTGTTGAATTTATCAGCAGTCGCTCTCAGCCTCTGGCACACAATGTCACCAAACTCATCAGGCAGCTGGCAAGAACGGTGGCTGTCTGGTAACATGGACAACTGAAAGCATCATGAATGGAAATGATAGCTTTACTCTCAGAAATACACATGGAGATGAACTATTTGTATATTGGAAACTGATTTGGGTTCATAATTGCTCTACATGAAATTGCCATGGAAAAAAACTTTTGAGCAATCATATACTGACATAACACAATTTTACATATTTTAAATGTACTCAAGTGGTAAAATTGGGGAGGGGGGGGGGATTGTTATTTGTAAAAACGGAAAGAAATGCTGAAATTGTGTATAACAAACCAACTTACTGCTGAGGAAGGATTTGTTAGGACATAAGCTATAACTCTCTCAACACTCTCCAATGCTGTTTGGCTGGCTTGGAATGAGCTCTGAAAAAAAAAAACATATTTATTGTAGATTGATTTTATATAAATTGTGAAAAACTTTCATCTTGAAAAGGGCAGACAAGTGAAAGACTAATAATGTCAATGTTTAGGATAATATCTTCAATTAATTTATTTTATATAAATAATCCTTGGGGTTCATTGCGGTATTTAGTTTTTTGTTTTTTTTAACTGCCCAGCACATCCAACTGGGAACATTCAACCTACCTGTTTATTACCTCTTGTAATTCGGCTACTGCTAAGAGGAGATTAAAAAAAAAAAATTTGAATCTATCTAAAAAAAAGTACCGGTACTGAAGTGATAAATAACTTACCATTAGAATGTCACATAAAAATTGTGTGATTGTTTCTTCCTCATCTGTAAACTCCTCAAGATTTTCTTTGGCATCCATCCATTCCTGTTCCAAAGGTTATATTATCATTAGACTTGGGGAATAACATGAAGGAAACAATAAGAAGAAAGCAACAACAAATGGCCAAACAGCCAGATGAAATTAAAAGCAAAATAAAACAAATCAACAAATGACCCTAGCCGACACTTATAAACCCCAGATTTACAGATTTCATCTCATAACACATCATTTGTGTTTGAAATTTTAAAAATCTACATGAAATGTTTCAAACAAAGACCACTTTTACATAACATTCCAGAGTTTATAAGCCACTGCATGTTACCTGAGATTCCAGAGTTGTGTATGCCACTGCAATGTTACCTGAGATTCCAAAGTTGTATAAGGCACTGCAATGTTACTTGAGATTCCACAGTTGTATAAGCCACTGCAATGTTACCTGAGATTCCAGAGTTGTGTAAGCCACTGCAGTTACCTGAGATTCCAGAGTTGTATAAGCCACTGCAATGTTACCTGAGATTCCAGAGTTGTGTAAGCCACTGCAGTTACCTGAGATTCCAGAGTTGTGTAAGCCACTGCAATGTTGCTAGGCCGACATCTTTCACTGATATTTTCTGTTAATCTGTTGTCTGTGCGCATCTTGGGCTTGGGACTGCAGATGGGCGGTTTTGTGGGTGTTGTGTGGGTCGGTTGGGACATTCTGAAATTTTATCAAATTAAAAGTTGACATGAGGAATCTTATAAACTATTATAATATAAATGAGCACAGATTTTTTTTTTCATGTATACACGTATATCTCATTATAATTTTCATTATATACTGTGTTTCATATTATTTATTACAATATATGAGAACATTCTTTTAACTATCCATCCAAGTGTTAGACTATAACGCTAATTCAATTTGTCATTTTAATGAAAAATTTAAATAAGTTTTTATTTCCAAATAATTCTTACCCATTACTAAAGAATTTAATGATTATTTTTTTTGATGTAGACTATGCAACAAAACAGCTCAATCTGGACACATCTCTTACTTTTGTTTCATTGCTTCACACTCGGCCTTGACGGACTGCAAGCTGGCCTCCATTTTCTTGGTGTCCTCTCGCGCTTTCATGGCGGATTTCTGCGCTGCCTCTAAGGCTGCCTTTGACCTCTTGCAGTCATCTCTAAGGTTAGAGTTCACCATCTGATGCTCTTTTATTGTCTTTTGGAGCTTGTCAATCTGAGCCTTCAGTGAATCAATTTCGAGCTTTGACCTCTGGAGTTCAGCACTCAATGCCTCTACTTGCCCTGGCTTTGACAAAAAAATATATACTTTTTTAATAATCAAATGCAACACAATTTATACATAAAATTTCTTTACTTGTTTCATTGGTCTAATTCCTACTGATCATTGATCATATTAGAAACATGCAATGTACACAAACAATGTTTCCTGAATGAAATATTTGACACTTCAGTCATAAAAAGCTATTTTGTTTAAAAACAAAAATGTGTTTATTGTTTACTCTATAATGCAATTATGAACTTTTAATACGACAACATAACCAATCAAACAAGGATCCTCTGGGCCAACTGGTTACTGTGTGGCACTATGTTCGACCATTGGTCACTTCAAATAGCATACCCTTCATATCCAACAAAAAAAAAAACACTGGCTTGTCCAAAATTATTATAATCAGCTCGTGAAGCATCATATGTTATTATTTATACTCAATGCTTATTTTTTTAAGATTAAATGCATCTTAACTTTAGCAATGCACATCACGTCACTCACTGTTGGGGGCTGAAACTTTGGTGACTTTGGGGATTTCGGAGAACCTGCTTTCTCATCTGAGGATCTTGTTCTTTGGCGTTTCAGATCATCATTTTCTCTCTTCAGCTCATCCAGCTTGACCCACAGCTGCCCCATGCCCGTCCCTCCCCGAGCCGGTCGAGGGGGTGGGGTGGCGGGGACGGGTTTGATGGGAGTCTCAGCCAACAGACCATCAATCAGTTGCTGAGTTGGATAATAAATGAATGGAAAATATTTAATTGAGACTAAATAACTTGAACCAGAGGACATACAATTGAGAGAAGTGAAACATTGATGATACATAAATATGAAATAATTGACATGAATATTGTCAGAAAATTCAACATGGTACATACTTTAAAGTTTTACATAATAATAATCAAATTTGTAATGCAACACTCTCTGTTTTTACAAGCAGGGTTGTGAGAGACATTTAGGGGGAAGCCCTGTCTGTTACACAACCAGGGCTGGTGGAGTCAGTATTTTTTAAGGGCCACATGGCTAATTTGATCATTTTTGTGGAGTACAATAGTTATTTGAAATATTTGTATCAGAATTTCCTTTTTTTTTTTTTTTTTGGTCTCTAATGAATGCTCATGAATTCCATATGACATGATGATTATGAATTCCATATGACATAATGATCATGAATTCTACATGACATAATTATCATGAATTTCATATGAAAAAATTATCATGAATTTGATGTGGCATATTTATTTTAAATTTTTGTATTAGAATTTTTTTTTTTTTTTTTTTTTTGGTCTCTAATGAATGCTCATGAATTCCATATGACATGATGATTATGAATTCCATATGACATAATGATCATGAATTCTACATGACATAATTATCATGAATTTCATATGACAAAATTATCATGAATTTGATGTGGCATAATGATCATGAATTTGATATGATATAATGATCATGAATTTGATATGACATAATGATCATGAATTCCACATGGCATAATGATCATGAATTCCATATGACATAATGATCATGGATTCTATATGACCATGAATTACATATGAAATAATGATCATGGATTCCACATGATGACCATGAATTCAATATGACATAATGATCATGAATTCTATATGACATGATGATCATGAGTTCCATATGACATAATGACTATGAATTCCACATGACATAATAATCATGAATTTCATATGACATAATGACCACAAATTCGATAGGACATAATGATCATGAAATACATATGACATGTTGATCATGAATTCCATATGACATAATGACCATGAATTCCACATGACATAATAATCATGAATTTCATATGACATAATGACCATGAATTCAATAGGACATAATGATCATGAAATACATATGACATAATGACCATGAATTCCATATGACATAATGATCATGCAGAGCATCCCTAAGATTTTTCAATGCCTTGTAACTTTGAAGCATGCCTAACCTAGACTAGTTTTTAAAGGTAAATACTCCACATACTGCTGACCACACGGCTGAGCCTGCTGACCCCCTCACCTGTGCCTTCTCCAACAGGTTCTTGGACTGTGGGTCGCGCCTCTTCAGTAGAAACACGTTGGTCAAGCTGGCACTGAAGCTCCTGGCCTCAGAGCGGATGTCTTTCTTCATGTCACCGGACATAGTCTGCACCTGGCCTATTATGATGATTTTAATGGGCGACCAGACTTAAAAATAATTGTGTCAGAAACTCTTCTGAAGCCTTCCAACGTATTGAGTGCACTTCATAACGTTAGCCAAATCTCTGCTCATCTCAAGCTAACAGACTATTAATTCTTCAGTCATCCTTTTAATAAGCTCTTGATGTTGAAAAATTCTTGGAATTATTTTCACTGAGCCCTCCCTCAATCAGGGATTTTTGCATTGGCTGAATCTGTTGAGAAGCAAAATTAGCCAATTAGTATTCACGATTGCTGGGAAAATGATAATGATCAACTCAAGCTTGGGCAGCCAAATGATTGATGTGGATACAAACACATTTGGGAGCTAATGTTTTTTTATATTTTTATTTCCACATCAATAATTTGGATGCTTTACCTTAATTCAAGTGTTAAAAAAATTATTTTTATATTTCCAAGCAATGTGTTAATGTTATGTAGATTTTCACGTCAACAAATTATCAGATAAAAAAAACAAACAACAACAACTCAATGTTGGCCTATATTTGAGAAGGAGATCAGCAAGACTTCACAGAAGGAACTCTGCCTATGTAAAAGTTGAATTTAAATAACTTTGCAGTGGTAGAAAAGAAACAGAAAAAATAATATAGTTAAAAAAAAATTTAAATAAAAAGGCACGGTTAAAATCTTGGGGATGGGACTGGGAAAAGGAGGGGGGAGGCACAACTTGTAATTTTTTTTTTTTTAAAATCCTTTACATTAGTGTGTTTTACTAGTGTTGCTTATCTTTCATCCAGTATCCGCCACTGTCAGGTGTTTAAAAAACTTAACTTACAAGTTCCTGAGTACAACTTTCTATCAGCAAAGTGTGTGTTCAACATTGAAACATTAAAGCCGACACAGAGAGATGACGACACAGTGAGATGGCGACACCGTGAGATGACGACACCGAGATATGACGACACCGAGTGTTGACGTCACAGAGATGACGACACAGTGAGATGGCGAGACAGTGAGATGGCAACACAGAGGGATACCGACACAGAGAGATGACGACACTGTGAGATGGCGACACCGTGATATGACGACACCAAGAGATGACGTCACAGAGAGATGACGACACAGACATATGACGACACTGAGAGATGACAACACAGAGAGATTACGGCACACACAGAGACGACGTCACAGAGAGATGACGGCACAGGGAGATGACGGCACAGGGAGATGACGACACCGAGAGATGACGAAACATGGAGATGACGGCACAGAGAGATGACGACACAGAGAGAAGCTTACCTTCAGTGTGTGAAGTATTTAAAGACGACACAGAGAGGGCCCACCTTCTGTGTGTCAAACATTGAATCATTTAATTTTAATGTCGACACAGAGAGATGAGGACACAGAGAGAGAGAGAGAGAGAGAGAGAGAGAGAGAGAGAGAGAGAGAGAGAGATGGATGGCGGCCTACCTTCTGGTAGAGATGCAGTTGTTTCCTGTGTAGCTTACTACACTAGGTTCACACGGGTGCCTCGCAGACCTCACAACACTTTTGTCCAGGATCTCCCTAGCGGTGGAGGGCTGGGCAAGGTTGTCTTACTCATCGTGTCACACGGCATCAGGCGCCTTCCTGGAAGTTGAGGCCATCGTCTGCCAGAATATCGATCTCTTCCCCTCCGGGGGCCCCCCGTACGCCCTGCACCGCGTGTGATTCGGTGAAAGCCTGGCAATGACTGGCTCATCGAGGTCGACGTGAGCGCTCTGTGCAAGTTGGAGCATAACGGGGCATTAAAGCGTGAGTCATCTCAGAAATGGCATGGGGACATTGGAGGGGGGTGAATGGGGACATTGGAGGGGGGTGTGTATGGCGACATTAGAGGGGTGTGTGTATTGGTACATTGGAGGGGGTGTGTATGGGGACATTGGAGGAGGGTGTGTATTGGTACATTGGAGGGGGGTGTGTATGGCGACATTAGAGGGGTGTGTGTATTGGTACATTGGAGGGGGTGTGTATTGGTACATTGGAGGGGGGTGTGTATGGCGACATTGGAGGGGTGTGTGTATTNGCGACATTAGAGGGGTGTGTGTATTGGTACATTGGAGGGGTGTGTATGGGGACATTGGGGGAGGGTGTGTATTGGTACATTGGAGGGGGGGTGTATGGCGACATTAGAGGGGTGTGTGTATTGGTACATTGGAGGGGTGTGTATGGGGACATTGGAGGAGGGTGTGTATTGGTACATTGGAGGGGGGGTGTATGGCGACATTAGAGGGGGGTGTGTATTGGTACATTGGAGAGGGTGTGTATGGGGACATTGGAGAAGGGTGTGTATTGGGACATTGGAGGAAGGTGTGTATGGCGACATTAGAGGGGGGTGTCCTGTGGGAGCTGTTTTATGTACGGCAGGTACCGAGCACACCCTTTGTCTGCCCACGCGGGGCGTGCCCAGTAGTTATGTTTCCAGGCACACGCCGAGGGGGTCGGTGGCCGACGCTTCCTATCACTGTACTTGATCACATGGTCTACTATCACTGCACTTGACCCATGGTCTACTATCACTGTACTTGATCACATGGTCTACTATCACTGCACTTGACCCATGGTCTACTATCACTGTACTTGATCACATGGTCTACTATCACTGCACTTGACCCATGGTCTACTATCACTGTACTTGCTGCACATTGTCTAATAACACTGTACTTGCTGCACATGGCCTTCTATCACTGTACTTGATTTTTTGGGGTCAAATTGCGCTGTCACTGGTATATCCTCATCAATTAATTCGTCAGCAGGTTGAATAAAAATAAGAAGCGGATAAAGAGAGTTGGGTTGGGGGGGGGGGTAGCCAGGGCATTCATCTCTGAGACTAATTCTAGATGAGTATGCGACCAAAACATAGACTGGGTATGAGAGCAAATCTAGACTGGGTATGCGACCAGCAATCTACACTGGTTATGCGACCAAATCTAGACTGGGTATGCGACCAAATCTAGACTTGGTATGGGTATAAGACCCAATCTAGACTGGGTATGGGAATAAGACCAAATCTAGACTGGGTATAAGACAAAATCTACAATGAGTATGAGACCAAAATGTAGACTGGGTATGAGTATAGGACCAAATCTAGACTGGGTATGATTATAAGACCAAATCTAGACTGGGTATGAGTATAAGACCTAATCTATTTTATGGGTATAAGACCAAATCTAGTATGGGTATAAGTATAAGACCAAATCTAGATTTGGTATGGGTATAAGACAAAATCTAGACTGGGTATCAGACCTAATCTAGACTGGGTAAAGGTATAAGACCTTATCTAGACTGGGTATAAGTATAAGACCAAATCTATTTTATGGGTATAAGACCAAATGTAGACTGGGTATCAGACCTAATCTAGACTGGGTAAAGGTATAAGACCTTATCTAGACTGGGTATAAGTATAAGACCAAATCTATTTTATGGGTATAAGACCAAATGTAGACTGGGTATCAGACCTAATCTAGACTGGGTAAAGGTATAAGACCTTATCTAGACTGGGTATAAGTATAAGACCAAATCTATTTTATGGGTATAAGACCAAATCTAGACGGAGTGTGAGACCAAATCTAGACGGAGTGTGAGACCAAATCTAGACGGAGTGTGAGACCAAATCTAGACGGAGTGTGAGACTAAATCTAGACGGAGTGTGAGACCAAATCTAGACGGAGTGTGAGACCAAATCTAGACGGAGTGTGAGACTAAATCCATACTTTGAGGCGGCGTGTGACGCTCAAATAGAAGCCCTGAATGGAGCAATGGTTGAATGTGAACTTGACCGTGAGACGGATGTAGCAAAGCTATTGTTTTATATACTAAAACCGGAGCTGGTCCAAAGTTACAATCTCAGACTATCTGACGTGATGTGACCGATGAAGTGTCCTTGTCTGGTCGGTCAAATGAAAACTTGACACTGGGAATCCCAAGAGTTATGTGATTTTCATCCTGTTACACCTTATCATTTATTTAAAGAAATATTTATATGTATTAGTATATAAATATATATATATATCTATTTACAAAAGGGAGGAAGTCCAGAGGTTAATACTACTGGGTAATGGGCTGGATGGGGGGGGGGAGGACTACAAGCGGTGGGGGCGGTTAATACTACTGGGTAATGGGCTGGATGGGGGGGGGGGAATACTAGTGGTGGGGGCGGGATGGGGGGAATGACTAGTGGTGGGGCGGGATGGGGGTAATGACTAGTGGTGGGGTCGTGATGGGGGTAAAGATCAGTGGTGAAAACTTTGCCAAGGAGACCACCTTTCAATGACAAGAGAAACTGTGTACAGTGCTGAGGAAGTGTAAGAACAAAGGTGTGACTACTATGTCAACATATCTTGTCTCTTTCCCTCTCCTCATTGTAGTTGTTATTTGTTTATTAATATTACGGAGGGTTGGGAGATGTTAGCAGCACGGGGAGTGGGAGATGTTAGTAGCACGGGGAGTGTGAGATGTTAGTAGCACGGGGAGTGGGAGATGTTAGTAGCACGGGGAGTGGGAGATGTTAGTAGCACGGGGAGTGGGAGATGTTAGTAGCATGGGGGGTTGGGAGATGTTAGTAGCATGGGGGGTTGGGAGATGTAAGCAGCACGAGGGTTGGGAGATGTTAGTAGCACGGGGAGTGGGAGATGTAAGTAGCACGGGGAGTGGGAGATCTAAGTAAGTTACAAGTATAATAATAATATAATTTCCAAGGATTTGGCTGGCTGTTTCAAATGTAGGTTTGATAAAGCGTGGGTGTAAAGGGGACAGAAAATTTTCTTTAGCGGATTAAATACTTGGGCATATAAGTGGACGGCGCTCCGGAATTATTATTGCTTGACGTACTCACAACTGAAGTCATTTGTTTGTTGTTTGTTTGTTATTTAAATTTTTTAGAAAGAAAAACTGTAGTAGCACCACCTTCAAATTCAGTCAACTACGTATTTAAAATGTGCATACTTTTTAAAAAAGACAAAACAACAGCACTTCTCTCGCGAGAACAAAAAAGTGTTGGAAGGTTGGATTAGTCGTTTGAGGACCCCTGCTCTTTTGGTTCCCAAAACTTTTGAGGAAAAAAAGTTATTAAAACTTACACCTAAAAAAATAAATCCTGTGGCCCAGGGATGTCATTTGGGTAGGGCATTTGTCCCACCTCCCCCCCCCCGGCCTGAATTTACATGTTTTTATTTAAATTGCTGTGTACTATTGCGCATCCAGTGATAACAACTATACAACATGAATGCCTGAATTTACATGTTTTTATTTAAATTGCTGTGTACTATTGCGCATCCAGTGATAACAACTATACAACATGAACATATATATATAACATTACCCCCATCCAGCACATTACCCAGAAGTATAACAGTGATAACAGCCGACCAAGATTTGGTTTTGCCCCCCCCCCCTTTCCTTGAAAAAAACCCTGAAATGACGCCCTTGGCCCCCCTCATGAAAACAGCTCGCAGCTGTTCCATTTCCCGTCTGCGATGGTAACTTTAAACTACTTAGTTATTTAGAAAAACAAAGAATGAAGAGAATAAATAATGAGAAAAAATCTAGGCTATAGGCCTATATATAAAATAAATTTCTCACTGATTTTCTTTACTATCAATCGTATCACTGTCTCAGTGGCTTTGATCAGATAACCTGTTCAAGATTGGACATTTTGGTTTTCACCAGTACGGGGGTCGTTCGCAAATTGCGTCACGCTCAAGGGGTGGGGGGGCAGAATTTGTAACACTTTATGAGGGGGGAGGGGGGGTCAAAGATTTGTGACGTCAAATTTTTCAAAATGTTTTTTATAATCTAAAATTGTCTAATTTTGAAAAAAAAAACGTTATTCAATTAATTTTAAAAACATTAATTTGGGGTCGAAATTACCTTAGGTATTAGAGGTAACGTGAACCTCAGTCGCGCACATCTTTTGCGCAAAAACTGTTGTGGCCATTTGACATTCGGCTTGTGGAGGACTTCGTTGTTATCGGCACAGTTTTTTAATACTACATCTTAATCCATTTTGGAGAAATGTTAAAGAATAAAATTAAATCTTCTTCTATATTCTTAAGGGCCCACGATCAATTTATTGATCATTTTGACTCCTGTGCATGTAGAGGGGATTTGCAATGCTTCTGTGCCTGGTGTTGATGAGGACATTTCAATGATTACAAGTGCCACTTTGTGAGGGAATCATGCACTGGGGGGTTTGAAGGCTTGAGGCAATAGACGCAAATGTGTCTAGTGTTGTCGCCTCAACTGTTCCTTTTGAAAGCTTGTTCCAGTCCCTGATTGTCTTGGGCAGGAATGAGCAGCTCCTGTACTGGCTTCTTGCTGGTATGAGCCTGAATTGCCTGTCATGACCTCGTCTCTGTCTATGGGGGGGGGGGGGGGGCCGGGTTGTTTTTTAT